>LPNX010089461.1:20831-37334 GCA_001517045.1 Pseudotsuga menziesii | reverse complement strand
ATATATATATATATTGATACTGCTAATGTAACTTCATAGAGATAAGTCATCCCCCAATTTGAATTAATAAATTAATGAATTGGGTTTGGACTTTCGATGATGGTGTGAGAGTGAGGGTTGTTCCTTATAGTGCGTACAACTGGTTCCCATGCTTCATCTAGTTTCATGTTTCCATCGCGTTTTAAGTTATCTGTAACTTTCTCAATATCTAGAGCTTCCCTTACTCTCCTTTTGTAGTAAAAAGGGATGGATGCGAGGACCTCTAGATTCTCAAAACACATATAATGTTTTGTGTTATAACAATGTTCGACAATGGTAGATTTCTTGATTTGTTCGTGGTGGGCATCAACTGATTGCTCTTTTAATCTTATCATTATGGAACATCATGTTTCCCTGATGTATTTCTTTCCACATGAGAAGGGTATTGCATACACACCTTTTTGTAGTTTTGGATCAATGGGATCTTGGGAGGGGAGAAAGAAAATGGTGTTGTCACCCTCAAGTGAATGGTGTTGTTAAATCCTTTAAATAAATATTGGAGAATGCATTGACAAGGATATTCAATGTCGAAAGAGATGACTGGGATTAGAAAATTTCTGCAGTACTATGGGCATATCGCACGCCTTGTAAAAATTTGACAGGATGAACTCCATTTTGTCTGGTACATGGACAAGAAGTTGTGATTCCAATGGAATACATTATACCCAGTCTAAGAATTGCTGCGATCATAGAAATGACAGACATTGGTGTTGTCAATTAAATACTAACACAACTAATATAGTTGGAAGAAGACTGTTTTTCTGTAGGATATCATTAAAATGTTGAGAAAGAACGACAAAAAGTATGGCATGATCTCCACATAAAGAACAAGCGATTTCACGTCGTAGGACTTCTTCTTTTATATGATGGAAAATTCTTCAAGCATCTAGGTAAGTTGAAGACACATTGGTTAGGACCATATATTGTCACGCATATCACTAACGGAGGAGCGGTGCAATTGCAAAATTTAGATGGAACACCTCTTAGAGGAATGGGAAACGAAAGTCAAATGAAATGTTATCAGGTTATCCGTGACTCGGTTGAATGAAAAAAAAATAGCTAAGAGAAAAATGAAATGATAAAAAGAAAAAGAAAGAAAAAATCTCTCGTAAAATTTTGATGCAATGGCAGGAAATCAGTTGTCACAAGAGAAATTTTTGTCACATATTTCTAGTTTGTTGAAGACAATAGGAAAGTTTCGCAGATTCTTTGTATATTGCGAAAGGATAAAGAAGGGCGAAGGAAACCAATATGTCACAAGAAAAGGAATATTTCGAAGGAAGGATATTGGTCACAATAAAACAATGATCCTATAGCAATATGAATTTGAGTCGCATAAATGACAGCTGGCCATCATTAATTTGAAAATACCAAGAGATTTTGGTGGTGTACTTTTTGGGTCACTTCGGTCATTATTGCACCATGACTACCACTGGTGTGACAGGTGAGTGGTGGCTTCATTGTAGTCATTCAAACAATTACCCTTGTGACATAAATGACAACTACCTTTCCATTGATTGTCCGTACGTGTGAAGAAATGACTGATTAAACGGGTAGACTTTATCAAGTTTTGCGCCCAAGTTTCATTTACTATTCTCTGTTTGAGAAGAGATATTGTTGTATGCAACTACAAGAGACAAAGAATTTTTTTTGTAGAGTATGGTTATTTTGATTTCCAGCAAAAGCACAATTGCAGAATCTGAGGTCGCAACTGCAATCATCATGGAATACACTGCTGGATATGTTCCACTGCAAGCAAGGGTTGCATAGTAAATTGAGCAAATTACAGTTACCCCTGAAGTAATGTTACGAACTGACCCACCTGGTTCGTTAACAAAGAAATGTTCTGGTACCCGCATGAAGAAATCCATATCAACCCCAATGATGGAATACAAAGAAGTAGCAGTTGAAATTCAGTCACCAGATGATGTTCCACTTAAACCGCTAGACACACTCATGTATAGACTCAGCAGAATGCAAAGGATCCATTGGTAAAATACACCGGTCCGAACCAGAGTTTGAATAACGGTAAACATCGATGAGATCCTATAATGTCTCCATCATCTGTACAAGAATCTCAAGATATATCTAGCGATGATTACTTCAGAGAAGAAGATGAGATGGTAGATTTCATCATTGACAAAGCAACAATTGATGAAAATGTTCTTCTTGTGGGGAGGAAGATGTCAAAGAAAAGAATTCCTGGGAAAGCACCTAGGATTTCGTTTTCAATTTTCCAAAACGTTTTGGATAAAATTGGTGATGTTGATGAGATTTTATCCCTCATCGTTCCTACCGCTCCAAAGCAATTACTTTTCAAAACTAAAAAAATAATTCCAGCAGCAAAAGCTGCGAAGAAGATAGAAGAAGCAAGGCACTATGTGCCAAGGTTGTCGACCAAGTCTCTCATGCTTGGGAAGCATTGATCAACGATGCGGAATTAGAAAAATTCACAGAGGAGTTGTGCACTGTGAAAGTGGAGGAAAATCAAATGCGGAACGAGATGAAGAAGTTACCCTTAGCAGAGAAAATGGATAAGGTTGCGGAAATGAAGAAACCCCAACAGGAAGTTGTAGTGCTACACACTCAACAACAACAGAGGACTGACAAAGTTGCAAATTTGAAGGTTGAAGAAAAAAGAATTACAAGTATCATTCATGTGTACATCATAAGGTATGACAACCAGCAGAGGCCACATGACTTGTAACTTCGGAACACATCAGTTCTGACCTTGTGGAAAACTTTCATAAGGAAGAAGAGGACGTGCAACGAGAAACATAGGAGAGTGAAAATATTTCAATATTTTCAAAGTAAAGTCATCATAAATGTGAAAGTTTTGGAGTAGAACTGTGTAGCTCGGGATGATCCACAGGTGAGTCTTTGGGGCCAGTTGTCCCTAGGACAAGATAGGAAAAATTTAATTAGAATTCTGTCCAATAAGGTGAAGAGTCTAGTCGTAGGGAGAAGGAGTTACGATAGAAGTATATAAGGAAGAAAGTAGATGCGATGGAAGAAATTGTGGAAGAAAGAAAAAGGAAGAAAAAATAGCTACAAAGGAAGTTGCAATGGAGGAAGAGTTGAGATAGAATAGGTAGTGGTAGAAGGCAAGTTGCGATAGAAGTAGTTGCAAAGGAATAAATCCATAAAAGAAGGTAAATATGCAACAAGATCAACCTCGATGGAAGGAACCATGATAAAAGAAGGCGTGAAGTGATGCAACGGATGAAATGGACAACTCAAGAGATCATGGTTATGAAGTTTTCTATGAGTCATGCATGCTTTAGGGAATAAAGAATATTTGTATTAATTTGGGCCGATAGTGCCCACTAACAATTCTAACTAGAATATGAATAACAATATTTCGGCTAACAGAATTAAGTCAGCTAATAATGACATGTAAAGAGTCTATAAAAGGAATAACCCAAATTATATGCGGGTTAGATCCTACTCTCTTACTCCCTAGTATGCCATTTCTTAGTCAACCAATTGTGTTTGTTAATTCCTATTTATTTTGTGTTGGAAGAGTTGAAGATAAGAGTGAATTGATCCATGCTATGTGTGGATCAATGGAAGAGTCAAAAAGAAGAGTGAGTCGATCGAGGCTGTGTATGGATGGACGGTAGATTTGAGACTAGAGAGCATGAGAGGAGAGAGAAGTTTGTGTGGATTGTAGAAGAATACTAAGAGCAGATACTATAGTTGAGTGCACAGATGAAATGTGTATATATTTCTCATGTGAGATGAAGAGCGCCTTTGTGGGTTTTCCCACATGGGTTTCCACGTTAACTACCATGTCAATGTGTATTTGTTGAGTGTGTTTATGTTTCATGAATGTACGTTGTAAATGAATGTATGTGTGTTTTCTTCTGAATAAGTCTTTATATGGATCTGTTGCATTGTTGTTGGTTGGAGCTCTGCATTAGGCAGTATATTGAATATTATAAATCTCTGTCGATGGATAAGTAGAGTAATATATTTCATGTGCAAATAAATATAAGTAACACACCCACCATCTTTGGTCAAGTAAGATAGAAAGGTTCCAACCACCAAACAACTGCAGAAACATGGTTTTGGCAATTACCCATAAGAGATATCTCAAGTGAGACTACATCTACATCACAGGTGCTGCTGATTGAGCCTTGCTCTGTTGAGCTGATATCTAGGACTTTGTTTTGCACAAAAAGAATGTATGAACCTAGGTCGAAGGGATAAATTCCAACAATGGACTACTTGACGAGATATCTTACTACCAAACATCAATATGACACAATCAAATTAGTAGTTTACATATTTTACAATATGTCTATTCTCATTCCATGCAAGAAGACTACAGCAACACAATAGGCCTCTCAAGTCTTCTTCGAACATGTGTGGAAACAATATGGCCTTCCAATGACCATGATTTCCGACAGAGATGCCATATTTGTCAGCATATTTTGGAAGACTCTCTGGAAACATATTGACATGAGACTCTCTTTGTCAACAACTTTCCATCCTCAGACAGACGGAAAGACGAAAATTGTGAATCACTTAATAGCACAATTGCTCCGCATGTACAACAACAAGCATTGTCAGATATGGGATGAAAGTATCTAATATATACAACATAGTTACAATCATTCTCAGCACAGATCTGTGGGAAATATTCCATTTGATATTTTTTATGGATTTCAACCCTCAGCACCCATCGAATTTCTTATTTCATTGACATAGTCAAATGACACCGACTCTGACTGACGACAAGTTGAAGAAGAAATGATGTTTCAAGACCAAATATACAACATCCAGAAACAAGCACATGGAATTTTGCAATGAGATAAAGAAAAATCCAAGGCCCAACACAATAAGTATCATACTCCTCATTCAATTCAAATTAGGGATCACGTATGGTTGCATATCAAGAAGGAACACTTCACTTGTCCATACAGAAAGTTGAAGCCTTTGAAATATGGTCTGTATAGTATCCTTAAGCAGATTGGATAAAACACTTTTAAGGTCGACATTCCTTCATTCTTGGGTATGCATCTAGTATTTAATGTGGACCTATTTCAACCATACCATGCACCACGGTTGGAATATAAAAACTTGCAAACAACAAAACCCAAAGACATCCATCCAGATGTTTAGGAACCTCTTCCTTGCGACACCATTGTGGGAAGATGCACACTCCATACAAGCAAAAATGCAATTCCCTTGTTTTAGATGGATAAATACGTATGACTCCCAACACAAGTAAAGTGGTACTATACTACTGAACTTACCAACAAGTTTCCTCATCTATACGAGAAAACAATGGGGACCATTGTTTCTTAAGGAAGGAGGAATGATCCACCCATCAGTTGATATGAAATTGGATGACGTCTTTCATTGCATGTTTGCTTTCTTGAATGTCTTTGCAAGCTTTCACAACTTTATCTTTCTCCCTCCTTAGCTCCAGTAGTCACCATAAGGTTTTAGTAACATTCTTTCCAATATGCATTGTATTAAACAAATGAGGAATTTGTAGGTGCTCATAGTAGGGCAACCCGCTGAATTGAATAGGATAACTTTTCATTCCTCGTGGAAGCCCATTAATGCCTTCATGATTGCAATGGACATCATGAATATTATTTTATAAATAAATTACATCATAAATCAAAGATGGCCACTACAGTAAACAACTCACAATAAAAATTAAAATACATAACAATTCATATATGATGATCCATGCGTACCATAATGACGATTTCTATTGTATTGCATCTTCCAAAGGTGAGGTGTCATTCTCCATGGTTTTAATGCATTCTTCTGCTTCCCATTGAAAATATTTTTTCCAGTTGTTCTATACCTGTGATTCTTAGAGAGGAAATGCCTATACTCATCAAACACCTCCTTTCTTAAGCTTTTTGAACGACAAGATTTTATCTTAGGACCACAAACTGGACATGCGAATTTACCTTTTGTCTGAAGACCTACAATATTTAGATATGGGATATCTATGTCAAATATATTCATATATAAACTATTCTAACTACTCCATATAATTAAATGCAATTAAAGTGGAACTTAAAATTACAAACCACAAAATGAAGTTAACCCAGGGGCATTGTGTCTTATCCATACAACCATTGCATGGAATTGAAATTGCCTTTGTCGTATTGGTCTAGATACACCATACATAGTGATTCCATTCCATAACTTCAGTAGCTCATCTATAAGAGGTTCAATGTATGCATTCATATCTTTGACTTGGAACTTACCTGATTGATTTGAAGTACATATAAAATATATCACTATGAGAACCATTAAAATATATAAACCATGCACAAGAGTAAAATAATAGATATATATATATATATATATGAAATTAGGAAACATAATACGACAAATGAGATTCCACAACTACATTATAAATAAAACAGTTGTAGACAAAAAAACCTGGAATAATCATCGACAACATTATGTGCTCCCTCTTTATTGACAACCATGGGGGAATGTTATTGTAGATAAAATAATAGGCCACACTGTGTAAATGGATTTCATCTGTGAAAATGGATTAACACCATCTGCTACTAAAGAAACCCTAAGATTACGTGGTTCTTCTTTAAAGTGAGGCCACTTTTCCTCCATATCTCTAAAAGCAGAACCATCTGCAAGCATTCGGATAACATCATCTTGAATTCTATTATTGGCATGGTAATCCATAAATTGCGCTATGTTTTTTCACCTAAACATTCGTTGGAAACATGGAATGATGGGAATATAACAAAGAACCTTATGAGGCACCTTTGTTGTTACTTTATCTGTACGATATCTACTTACATGACATTCTGGACATTCTGTTGCAAATTCATGCTGATTATAATATATAATATGGTCATCATGGAATACATGAATTGCTTCATAATGCATTCCAATCTCTTTCATGATGGAAAATAAATCTCGAAGATAAACAATGTATTTATCATATTTTTTCGAAACTTGGACCTGCATATTCTGTTTTTGTATCTACATTCTACTCTATGAAAGAATCCTTGATTGCAGCTAGCTATCAAGAGCCTAGCCTTGAATCCTTTTGTGATTCCTTAATTAGAGAGCAAGATAATTTCATTCATATTGGAATAATTAACAATGCAGATACATCTGGGAAAGCCTTATTGTACCAACAGAAAGAAAAGTCCAAGCCTCCCAAGAAACAAAATTTTTGAAATAATAAGAAAAACAACAAGGGCCCCAAACCCTCTCAGTTAGCTCCTTCTTTAAAAAATGACAAAGGATCCAAGCAAAAAGGAAAGAAGACTGAGTGTCATTGCAATTTTCGTGGGAAAGATAATCATGATAAATCTAAGTGTTTTAAGAAAATGGCAGCTTTGGAGGCAGCAATGAAGAAGCACCACATTAGCCTAAATTCGTCTTCAGAATATACCTCTCATGGACATGCACTTTGTGCTTCTGGTTACTCTTATACTACATCTTCTTCTTCTACTTCAACTGAATGGCTCATTGATTCTGGAGCATCTTATCATATGGCTAAGGATAAAGCCATCTTTTCTACTATGCATGAATGTAACACCAAACAAATATTTCTTGGTGATGATAGATCTCTAAGTGTTGTAGGATCTGGAACAGTTCCAGTAGAAAATGGTCATTTCAGTGATGTACTATGTGTTCCAGAAATTTCCTGCAATTTGTTATCAGTCTATCAAATTACTTCTTCAGGTGAAGGTAAAATTGTGAAGGTTATACCTCACCAAGTTGTAATCAAGGATTTTAAAAATCCCCAAAATATCCTTGCTACTGGAACTGTTGATGATATTACCAGGTTGTACAAATTTAAAAACTTTGGGTCAACACCTTTTCCTTCAGTTTTTGTTGCTCATAGTGATAACTTGAGCAAACTTTGGCATGAGCGATTTGGTCACTTAAATTATCGCTCATTACAACAACTATGTAAAGAAAGTATGATGACTAGTCTTCCGCTGGTATCTTGCAAGGATGGTGTTTGTTCCGGTTGTGTACTCAGAAAACATTATCGAGACAATTTTGACAAACGTGCCTCTTGGCACGCCTCGGTTCCCTTGTAGCTTGTGCATAATGACTTGTGTGGCCCTCTTCCATCTACTTCCTTTTCTAGTTTCAAATATTTATTAACTTTCATTGATGACTACTCTAGCCGCACTTGGGTTTACTTCCTAAAACTTAAGAGCGAAGTATTTAACATGTTCTTGGCCTATAAGGCCCTTGTTGAAAAACAATCTGGTCATCAAATTATTAAGTTAAGATCTGACAATGGAGGAGAATATGTTAACAACAAGTTCACTACAATCCAACAACAACACACTGTTCCATATACACCACAACAAAATGGTGTAGCTGAACAGAAGAACCACACTTTAAAAGAAATGGCTAATTGTATGATCCAATCTAAAGGACTAAGTCTTCAATATTGGGCCGAGGCCATAAATTGTGCAAATTACATAGTTAATCACACACCCACTAAAGTTTTACAGGGTATAACACCAGAAGAAGCATGGAGTAAAATTAAACCAGATGTAAGTCACTTTCGTGTGTTTGGTTGTGAAGCATGGGCTCACATTTTGGATGGAAAATAGAAAGCATTACAGCCTAAAAGTGAAAAATGCATATTTGTTGGATATTCTGAAGATGTAAACGATTATAGACTTCTTCAGCCACATTCTCATGATATAATCATTAGAAGAGATGTTAAATTTGATGAAAATCTCTTGGCCTGCAAGCCTAACTTGGCTGGTGTGCCATCTTTGGCCTGCGAGCCTGATTCGACGATTGTGCCTTCTTTTTCTTCTTCTTCCAGCTTCCTTGACAGGTTTCCAACTCCAGTCTCTGATGATGACAGTGAGGATGAAAATCCACCTCCGCCTTCTCATGTTCCTCCAATTGCACCAACACTAATACTTCCTCGATGGGTCCGTTCAACATGTGAAGCAGCTGATGATCTTGCAGGTGATCCTAGAGATCAACGTCAAACACGTTCTCAGTTTCAGCGAGCCTCTTCTCTTTTGGCTCAAGTTTCTGAGAATCATGATCCATAAACTTTTGCATAAGCTTTAGGAAACCCATATTGGGATGTAGCTATGGATGAAGAATATCGTTCCTTAATGGTGAACGATACTTGGGATCTTGTTCCTCTTACAAAAGGAAGAAAACTTGTCAGATGTAAATGGGTCTACAGAACTAAGTATGCATCATATGGAAGTGTTGAAATACTTAAGGCAAGGTTAGTTGCCAAAGGTTTTTCCCAATTTGAAGGGATTGACTACAATTAAACCTTTGCCCCTGTAGCAAAAATGAAGTCCATCCTCCTTGTTCTTTCCCTTGCAGCCTTACATAACTGGGAAGTCCATCAAATGGATGTCAAGTCTTCCTTCTTACATGGTGATTTACATGAGGAAATTTACATGGAACAACCTCCTGGATATGTTTAGAATAACTCTAGCCTTGTTTGTCTCCTTAAGAAATCCTTATATGGCCTTAAGCAAGCTCCTAGAGCTTGGTATGACAAAATGGTTAGCTTTCTCCTTGACACTGGTTTTTTTAGATGCCATTCTGACCCGAATGTCTATACCAAGAAAGTAGGAAACCATCTCATCATACTTGTTCTTTATGTTGATGATCTTATCCTTACTGGTAGTGACCCTAAACTTATAACCCATCTGAAATTCAGTCTTAAGCAAAATTTTGGAATGTCAGACTTAGGACATATGCATTATTTTCTTGGTCTCCAAGTCTTGCAAACCAAAGAAGGAATCTTTCTTTCCCAGTCTAAGTATGCTTGTGACCTTCTTTGTCACTTCCACATGGAAGATTGTAAACCAACCCCTTCTCCTTTCCAGTCTAGAGTCAAAATTTCTGCCACTTGTACTTCCCCTGAAGTAGATGCCACCTTGTATTGTCATCTTGTTGTTAGTCTTGTATACTTTACTCATTCCCGTCCTGACCTTTCCTTTGCCATTGGTCGTGTTGCTCGTTATATGCAAACTCCTCATGAAAGTCATTGGAAAGCAGCAAAAAGAGTACTTCAATATATTCGAGGTACAATTTAGTTTGGGATTCATTACGGTACAGGGGGGAAACCTTTATTGATTGGTTTCACTGATTCAGATTGGGCCGGGGATCCTTATGATCAAAAGTATACTGCAGGTTATGTTTTCAGTTTGGGATCTGGACCTGTCACTTGGGCTTGTAAGAAACAACAAGCTCTTGCTCTTTCTTCAACAGAAGCAGAATATCGAGCCGTAGTTAATACTAGTCAAGAAGCTTTATGGCTTCGACAGATCCTTTTCAGAGTTTGGATTCGAGCAGCAACAGCCTACTCCACTTTGGTGCAACAATCAAAGTGCCTTCAAGCTTGCAAAAGATCTAGTTCTACAACAGCGCAACAAACACATTGAGCTACACATGCACTTCATCAGAAATCTTGTTCATGATAGTGTTATTGAAGTTCTCTATTGCCCTACAGATGATCAAGTTGCATACATCTTCACCAAGTCTCTTACAGAAGCGAAGTTTTCTAAACTTCAGTCTATGTTAGGAGTTCAGGAATGTGCTCTTAAGGGGGGATAGGCTCTAATGCCTCCTTCCTTCTCCCAATAGTGTCACTTTTGTAAATCCTTCAATCTTATCCCAAGTTGTTCTTAAGGGGGGATGTTAGGATATTTAGACACTTAGGAGTTATTTAAGATCAACTTGTGTAATATATTCGTTAGGTAAAAGTGTGTTTCTTTAGTATGCATTAGTATGCATTTCTAAATATTCTAATCCAACGGTCACAATATGTTCTAGACATAGAGTGATCCGATGGTTCAACTTCTTTAAGATCATACCTACCATTGATTCGTGGCTTAACTCCCGATTGGTCTATGATCTCTATTTAAAGAGCATAGAGGGTCCTTGGCTAGTTGATCGATTATGAGAAGCTCATGTAACTTTATTTATTTTGCATAATAAATTGCTCCAAGTAGCTATTTGGCTGGGGCCGTGGACTGTTTCCCTCTCGAGGGTTTTAACCACGTGACAAACATTGGTGTTTTTATCTGTGATCTATTTGTGTGAAGCGGTTGCTCAAGGTGTTCGGTCTTTTGGGAGTACCCTGTGTACCCGAACATAAATAAATAATATTAACGAAACATGCTTCATCCATACGATGATCAATAATGAGTTAACAATACAATTATTAGAGGAATATAGATAAACTTTATCACGATCTATATATGTGATGGATTATTTTACATACCTTAGCATCCGTATGATTGCAATGTTTGAAATACCATTCATAACCTTCAAGTTCATTATCAACAATACAACAGAGAGAAGATTTGTTTTTGAGCCTTCATAAAGGGGTTCATATGCCTTATCAAGAAGAGGTATATCGTGAACATCATCATTTTCATTATCAACGTCATTGTCATCATCCATTCTAACATTAAATGAATCATGGATCAATGTATTTGTACCATCATCTTCAATTACATTATCGATATTATAATCTTGTTCAATATGATCATTCACTTCTTCTCCATTAAACATACACGCTCCATGATCCTGATCCTGAACTTGTTCTGAAATCACTTCCTCCAGATGATATGCTGTAGGGTGTCTTTCCTTTAATATAAATACATGGAAACATCAATAGATATATATTAATATATGAAAAATAAAAATAATACATACAATTACCAAAACAAAGAATATAATAAACTTTATAATGCTAAACCTACAAATGGACGATATTTGTTTCCCCCCTTAGCGTGTCCATGTTCCCTACAATTTTTTGTGGCTATTGAGATCAATATTCTTCTTCTCTTAAATCACCTGCATTGAGTACACGGACATTAACATTTTCCATCACCCCTTCGTTTCGCTGCATCCCACAGTCTAACAAGCAATTCTCGGTTGTCTTCGTTTGGATCCGGAATATTTCTATTTGACATTTTGTCACAAAATTCGTGAATGAATATAACCGGTTGTATTAAAAAATCAAGTTCCACACATCAACATTTTGTCAAATGGAGAGAAGTCGAAGAATAAAAAAATCTCAGCAAACTATCTGTTGAAGAAAAAAAAATTCCCACAACCACTCGTTGAAAGATAAAACAATTCCTGAAAACATCCGTCGATGAACAAATAATTTTCGCAAATCGTCCATCACTTCTACAACAAACATGTCTAAATGTTTAAAGAAATTTATATTTATAATGGCTAGGCGTCGGATATTCGACACCTTGAACATAGTTATCGTTGAAAATATGGGACCAAAAATTTCAAATCTTTCAAACCTTACATTTTTTTTTTAAACCTGCACATATCGTCGGATATCTGACACTATTGGGTTGAAAAACTGACACTCTCGGGTTGGATATTCGACGCTTTTGGGTCGACATACTGTCGTATATTAGACACTATACCATCAGATATTCGACACTCTGGTGAGTCGTTGAATATTCGACGCTTGATGTGTCGGATATTCGACGACGCTATTAAACTTTTCTGATCGTCGTTCTTCTCAATGATTGTTGTCTGACACATTTGTATGAAATGTCGGATGATGTCGTATTTTGACGTCAGATTTTGGGTTCAAATCCTGTTGTGGCAGAAGATCATCAAACAATTCCAATGAAGGTATATTTGGGATGGATCACTTCCTAAAAAATAAAACACATTAGTTCAGCAATCCAAAGATTATACCGCCCAGTTTCATCAAGCATCGCAGTTCCAATCTCACAACATCATAAAAATTCATTACGAGCAAGAGAACAAAGTCATACAATAAACTATGCTTTGAGGACAAAGCAATTCTAAGGGAGATGCAATGTAATGAACAAAAATATATAATAAATAAACATTAAATAACTATTAATAATTAAATAAATAAATCTTCACGAAGAGTGTAACAATTATAAAAAATATATTAATTATAGTTATTAATTACTAAGTGAAAGGGTGTAACCCTTCACTACACATGCTCAAGCCTATAAAGGAGAGCCTCAACATAAAAACTTATCACTTATAACATATCTATCAATTTATACATCATTTTATATCTACGGATATGTGGGTTATTCAAGAAATTACGGGTTCATTTCGAGTTAATTGAGAATATCCAACTATGGATGTTACAATACCCTTCATGAATTTCATCTTCATGGTACATTTTCGTTGTGGAATGAGAGATTCGCAATGTGACATAACCCTTGATAAATGTCGAATGCCACATTGTTAATGTGTCACATCTTCAGTTGTTTCATTCGAGGAAATTTCAACTCAAAATGGGCCTCCTAAGGAAAATTAATAAAATAATAATTAAAATAATATTTATTAATTTTGGAGGAAGAAAAGAAAAACTACTTTTTTGTTCGTATTTTTGACATATCTCCTTGTGTTTTTACTCAAATTTCGATTGGGAGAGCAAGTTGGATGTGGAATTAAATTCCTCATCCAACGAGTACCTAATCGACATACTTTTGATAGGACCCACTACCCCAAAAACAACAAATACCTAAAAAAGCATGATGATGATGTCATCATAACATTTTTTAGGTATTTCTTGTTTTTGGGGTAGCGAGGGTCATCAAAAGTATGCTGAGTGGGTACTTGTTGGATGAGGAATTTAATTCCGAAACCAACGAGCTCTCCTGATCGAAATTTGAGTAAAAACACAGGGAGATATGTCGAAAATACGAACAAAAAAGTTGTTTTTTTTATGACACCTATCCCCAAATTTATATATATATATTTTTTTACAGGTGCTCCCTTTTTGAATTTTAAAGAATTGTGATTGGCTAATACATGATGACATGGAATTTGTATTATTTTTGGAAGGCCTATTTTAAATTGAAATTTCCTCTAATGCGACATACACCAAACATTGTAGCAAACCATGGATAACTTTGGTAGACCATGTTTGAGTTTAGTTTGACCATTGTCAACCAATGTTGAATTTAGGAAGTAATGCTTGACTTTTGTTAACCATGGCTTACTTTAGTTTGACTATAGTTAACCATGGTTGAATTTAATGAAGCACATGGCCATAGTTCACATTGCAATATGAAATTTTCTTAACAACATATGTGACATTATTAATTTGTCACATCTTGGGCATTGTCGTAATGTGGCATAACCCTTGACCAATGTTGCAATGTGACATAACCCTTTATGAACGCCAGAAACAATGTAACCCTTGATAAACATCACAATGTGACATAAACCTTGTTCAACTCCGAATGCAATCTAATCATTGATGAACATCGAATGTCACATTGCTAATGTGTCACATGTTGACTTGTGTCGACATACACAAGACACTTTAGAAAACCATTGTTGACTTTGGTAAACTATGTTTGACTTTACTTTGACCATAGTCCTACATGGTTGGCATTAGTGAGTCATGCTTGACTTTGGTGAATCATGGTCGACTTTGGTTAATCATGGTCGAATTTGGTTTCACCATATTTAAACCATTGTTTAGGTTAGTGAACCATGCTTGACTTTAATGATTTGTTTTAATGAATTATGTCACATCATATTCTCAAGAAAAGCATCATAATGTGACATGACCCTTGATGACTGCCATAATCTGACAACACCCTTCATGAATTCTGTCTTCACAATACATTTTCGTTGTGGAAATGAGAGATTTAAAGAAGTTAATTTAAATTTTATGTGAATTGGTAAGGTAAATTTTTAAATATTTTTTGAGGAGAAATTTTTACTCTACATTTTTTAATGGACCAAAAACATTTAAAATATATTATTTAACAAAACATTTAAAGTATATTTTAAATATGAATATTATGAACATATGGTATGAAATAAATAATATCATCACCATAATTATATATGAATACCACGAATACTATCAATATTATGGTATATGAATATTATGAACGTTATGAAATCAAATAAATAATATTATCAACATTATGATATGTGCTTGATTAACATTTTGAACATCTTGATATGTGTTTGCAATATAAAATTGACTAACATTTTGAACATTATGGTATCTACTTGTGATCCATCAAAATTGGCTACATTGGTTGTTTTCCATGACCTTGCCAATATGACCAGCATAGATCCATCTAAAAAAGGGGATCTACCAAGCACTGAGAGGGATCAAATATCTCAAGGTGTAAACCTTTTTTTAGAGTGGAAGTGTTGAGGAAATGTGCAATCCAATGTTTATGGTTTTAATTTATCTAATATATATATATATATATATATGCAATTCTAAATAATTTAAATTTAATTTAAGTCGACATATTATTTTTAATAAATTTTTTTTTATAAAGGACACATGCCATCTCTAGGATGAGCATGGAAGGAGTTACACATCTCTCCCTTACTGGGCTGTAGAATGCACCTCTTCGATGCAACAACAGTAATTACTTAATGTCATTAGACATCTAAACCTTGGATGAAATTAATGAAAACAAATATTTGTTAATGATAGTATCATTACCATGTTTAAGAATGATAAACTTATTAAGAAGAAAAGAAACAATTGATACATTCATTATCTCGTTTTATAAATAAATATATTTTAGATTATGAGATATTTTGTTATTCATTTCTTTAATTTTATAAATATAAAAATAACATTATTAAATATATTAAAATTGTAATATTTCTTTGTAATCCAAAATTACTTCATATTTTTAACATTATGGTTTGTGTTTATAATCCATCAAGAAAAACATTAAAATGTTACATGACCCATGATGAATGTCACAATCTGAGAACACCCTTTCATGAATTTCCTCTTCATGATACATTTTCATTGTGGAAATGAGAGATTTAAATAGGTTCTTAGATATTTTATGTGAATTGGTAAGCTAAAATTTAAAATATTAAATATTTTTTGAAGAGAAATTTTCAATCAACATTTTTTAATGGACCAAAAACATTTAAAATACATTATTTGACAAAACATTTAAAGTATATTTTAAATATGAATATTATGAACATAGGGTATGAAATAAAGAATATTATCAACATAATGATATATAAATACCATGAATACTATCAATATTATGGTATATGAATATTATGAACGATATGGAATCAAATAAATAATATTATCAACATTATGGTATGTGCTTGATTAACATTTTGAACATCTTGATATGTGTTTGTAATATAAAATTAACTAACATTTTGAACATTATGGTTTCTACTTGTGATCCATCAAAATTGGCTACAATGGTTGTTTTCCATGACCTTGCCAATATGCTAAAAGTAGTTACTTAAGTTCATTAGACATCTAAACCTTAGATGAAGTTAATTGAAACAAATATTTATTAATGATAGTATTATTAGCATGTTTATATTTAATGTTAAGAATCATAAACTTATTAAAAAGAAAAAAATGATACATTGTTTATCTTGTTTTATAAATAAATATATATTTAGATTATGAGTTATTATGTTATTCATCTCTTTAATTTTATA
>LPNX010089458.1:116377-125708 GCA_001517045.1 Pseudotsuga menziesii | reverse complement strand
CCTTTGCCATGTCAATTTGCAAAAATTTCTATTCCGGTACCTCATCCAGCATTCTATCCAATACTTCAGCCAATGTAAACACAGCAGTGTTTTCATATTAATACAGGTAAACAAAAGTTATCGGCATCTTGAGTAGCAGCTGTGCTATTCAAGTAAAGGCTCTCACACAATAATGTTAAACCATTAACTTTTCCAATATGCAATATTTAAATGAATTAATAAACAAATAAACTGAATTGAAATTTGTTTAACCAAAACAATTTATAGTTTTAAACCAGAACAGTTTATAGTTTAATTACCTCATTTTCAACTTACTGCTGCTCATAATCACACAAGAAACCAAACTAGGTCATGAAATCGATTTTTATTAACAATACAAAACAAACAATCAGAATGCAAACCTCAATCAAGCACCCTTACTCCTATGTAATTACAATGCTCAACACTCATAAATGCAAACTTTATTCTTGCCATTCATACAGAACTATTTCCACCAAGACATAGGCCACAGGACAAAAAGGAATGCTAACAGAAGCTAATGGAATAGTAGTCCTCTTTGACCCAGCTTCACACAGGATAGTTTGAGTAGTGCCAAAAACTGTACTGAAATCCTCAGCTATGTTCAGAACTTAGAAAATATCAGGCATAAACTTTCTTTTTTTACAAGAATCAGGTAACCCAAAATGCAAAACGGCTGGAGATGATTATCAATTGGCTATCAGTTAATTTTTTTCAAGGAGTTTATTAAATTTTATTTAACCACCCTTATGACCTCTCTTTTACCTTTACGTAGGTACATCGTTCATATGGACAAGTATGGATGAAGCTGTGAAAGGAGACATTAGAGTCAGAACCCACTGCCAGCAAGCCCGTTCAGTACTCCGGTGGGGTAACTGTAACATCTAAGAAGCTTCTTCCCCGGGCAGATGCCCCATTGCCAATAGGCATGTTCAGCACCTTGATGGGTTTTCCTGTTCATACCACAGGTCGGTACCCGCTGCCAGTGGACCTGTTCAGCATCCCGGTGGGTTAACCTCTTGCACCCTTTTTCTATTAGAGGCTCTGGTCCCAATTTCACCTTAAAGATAAAATTTATGATTTTCTCAGGCATAGATGAGTGGGGGAGCAGCTCTGAAAACCATCTAGGAGTGGGATGGTACCAGAATTGGAAGAGTATTCTTTGTACATGCCTGTAAAAATTTGCCCAGATGAACAACTAACCTTTGCAACTGTAAAAAGTGAAAATCACAAAGTTGTTGTACAACAATATATATATACGTATTAAGTATTATATCAGCCAATAGATAATAACCCCCAAACTGCCCAGCCCTGGATACCTTTTCCAAAAATGTTGCCTGTCTTAAAAAATGATTAATGCCCATAGCTGCTACTAAAGACAATTCCCTCGCTCCATCTAGTGTGAAACCAGGTCAAATGGTCCTAGCAACCCATAAGTTCATAAGCAAAAACACTTTGGAAAGCTTAAAGCACTGATGTAGGCAATGCCCGGTGGATAAGTACTCATATGAATAACAAGAACAGTTCTGAAAAATATAGCAGCACACATACATTTACCTGATACAGACATTCTGATTACTAGTGCAGCCCAGAAATTACCCAATTAATACAGTCTCTTCAAAAAAAAATCATGGCTGAAAAATAGAAATGATAACAAAAGACTTCCCTGTTGTGTTCAAAACATCCCGAGCCTGAAAAGAATATCTGCATCCTTCAAAAAGAAATCTAATAAAACAACTTTCTGTACATATATACAAAACAATTTATTGAATGTTATTATGAGGAAGTGAGAGATGAAGAAGTCATTCCTTCACCAACTAACTCTAGCCCAGATTGCTGATTCATGTTATGAAGGAACTCTTGCTTAAAAAATATTTGTGATATACCTTTAACCAATGTCCATTATCACAAATGCAACCTGTTCACCAATTGGTCTTATGTTTACAGAACCATTATTAAAAACAACAGTCACAATCTCATATTACCCTCTGGCATTTTTCCTTGCTATGGGCTGCTGTCATAATAAATTTTCTGAAAGTATGGACTGGAGAGAAGGTCTAAAGTCAGGTTAAAGATCTTATCATTTTATTGAAAAGAAATAAAACAACAAAGTTGCATTAATTTCTAACTAAACATGCAACTCTTTTTATTTATATACATATTTTCCTATTCTACTTAAGAAGAAAGAAAACGTTTCTATTCAATTATAGGAATTCTTCCAATGTAACCAAGTGCGAAGTAAAATTAAAAATATACCTTTATCCACATATGAAAAATTTGTTGCAATGATTACCTGGATAAGGAGAACCAACTGACTTACTTGCTTCTGCAACAAAAGGTGTTGAAGGAGGAAATGGTGTTGTAGTCTGGTTGCCTCTTGGAACCAACTTTCGAAGTAGTCCTGGTACTCACCTCCCTTCATCATATCAAGCAGATCCCCTTCTTCTAATTGATTGATTTCGGAAGTACATGGAGGATTTGTTGATACCTCCTCGATTTCCAGCTGCTTCCCATCGGATGTAACACTCAAGTTGTCAATTTCCTCTGCAATTTGGCAAGGAATGTCTTTTGGTGGCTCTTGGGACTTTGGTTCATTTGTTATGTCAGGAGAGGTAGATAAACTCTTAACTGCTGTCAGTATGTGTTCTACCTGATAAGAAGAACTCCCAACTGCAGCTAGGATTTGAGAAAGTTTTCCCAAATTGATGGTTACTTCTGCATCCATTTCTGTCAGTTGTTTTGTTCATGTTTCGCACAAGGATCGATGTCTGGGTCTCTTACAGCACCCGAGTTTTTATTTTTATTTGATTCAGAGGTGTTTTAAATGATTCTAATCAAGACTACATGCTGCTCTTGCATAAAATGAAACACTCTTGAAATTAAATTGCAGAAAGTAAACACACCCAAACTTGCAAAAAGAAAAACACACTTGCATGAAATTAAATTGCCAGAAAGTAAACATGCCTTACAGGAAAAGTAAACACACTTTTGCAGCAAAATAAATCAAACATACAAAAAAAAACAAACACACTTGCAGGAAGGAAACAACAAGGGTTTGGGGCAACCCACTAAAGTGGATGCGGCAGGTTGTTACCCCATGGGAATCCCATAGGGAGGTCGTCTTTGCGTCTTAACGTTTCCCCTCCACCTTGTTGTATAATGTAAAAGGATCCTATCTACCTGAACAAATTCAAAAATGAGCAAAATACCGGCTTACCTTGAAGCAACTCCCCGGCAACGGCGCCAAAATGTTGGTCAAAATTAATGTTACTTAATTAACCTCAATTTAATTATCAACCGGGCAATCGTAAACTTTGAGCTGCTACACTATATGTGCAGGCAAAATAGTTTTTAAAAAAACCCTAATCTTTCAGAGAAATTCCACCTACAACAATCTTTCAGAGAAATCCTACCTACAGCAATGCTTCAAAAATAACAATCTACAGATAAATTAAACAAACCCTATAGCAATCCCTAAAACACTCAATAATCCACACTCAACTACAGTGCTGATAATCTATTCTACAAATGAAAGAGTCTAATAAGTTTCACAATAACTATGATCTATTGACCTGAAAAATCCACTATAATCCTACGAGATCTAATGCTTCACTCCACACTAATGCTCCTAAGATTATTGCCAGAGTAACACCTGTGATCTCTTGACTTTAAATGTCAATACACAGCCTATTATAATGAAGCTTGGCTGGTTATTGTTATTTAAATATACTCTGTTTTATTTATGCACATTAATGCACACAGGAAAGTACCAAGGCCATTCAAACAATGCTCATCAATTAGTATTAGGCTGTGTGAGAAATGTTTGCTAAGTCTGGTTTGCATATGCACACTGTGGAGCTGATGTTGCTTAAAAAAAAACAATATTATAAGCTAGGGTTCCTCTCCAAACTCAAGCAGCCTGATTTCTTCCTACTTAATCACTTGTTTAAAAGATTATTTCTCAAAGCCCTATACGCTCTATAAATTCCAATCTTCAAACCCTCTACAAAATATTACAAGTGTTGTGCAATTTCAACAAGATGCCCTACAGCTCTGCAAACTTGAAATTGAAAAGGATGAGCTGTTCATTAACTATTTCCATGCCGCAGCAAACGGTTCTTCAACAGCTAGATTCAATTTCATTAACCAAATTGCTAATACTATGCTTCATACTGGAGATCGAAGAGAATATTTAAACCCACACCATTCCTTAATCTGTTTTGCAGTCCTGTGAATAAGGAGAGTTTAACCCAATCCTGTAGCTTCTATTGCTATCTCGCTATATGCTGGAAATAAAAGGAAGAGTCTATCGCTGTCTCCTATAAGAAGAATAAACAAGAAGAGTCTATCGCTGTCTCACTATAGGCTGGCAGTAAAAACAATGTAAAAAATCAGTCTACCTGTAACCTCTCATAAAGCAAAACTTGGATCAAGCCACCACACAATTTATAAAGACAATAACCCTAAATAATAATCATGCCCATTAATACACAGTCCACGCTGAAACCAGAAAGAGGTATCAAATAAAAACTGTTCCTGAGTCTATTCAACAAAATAAACCAATTGCAATTGATTAAGAATCTACAGACATGCATATGAGGAAAATTATCAGCACTCTATAGAACAATATCAGAGGAAAAGAAACGTTATCTTGCTCTTACAAAACACACAATGCAAAATGCCAAGGTTGGTGCTGAAGGTGGCCCTCCCTCAACGCCTTCCAGCTCTAAATCGAAACCGTAAAGGGAACAAACACTGGTTGTATTAATAAAATGGAGTATTACAATATTCTCTCCAACATCCTCTTCTTAAGCTTTATTTATACATGAACAGATGGACAGGATCCATCCCAGAACGCAGAGATTTGAGCAACTACCCAGAAAACGGCCAACACCAAATCTGGCAAAACCATGTCTGTTCCGGAAAGGATTTCTCCACATTCGTTCAGAAATTCTGAAAACTAGCTATGGTTTAGGGTAAATAGAGCCATTTGTGAAGTGGGTTTCAAACCGTTTTGAACAATTCCCAACCGATTGTTCAGAAATCGATCCCGAAATCAGGGTCCTGATCAAGGACGGGAATGACATTGCCAGACTGCTTGAAATCCATACACTGCTAAAAATGGAGGGTAACAGCTCCTTAGACATAGAGCATCCCGTAAAACAACACCTGAAAAATCTGCAGAGGCATCTGGAAGGCGATGAAAGCTCAAGAGACACCCAAAATGTGGATCGAAGCCCCCAAATATGATGGTGCAGCCATCGTGAATCTATCCTAGAGCACTGAAAACCCTGCACAAAAGAAATAACAAGCCATCAATTTACCGGATATATAGATGTGGAGATTTAAAAACCAATTTATGCCTAAAACGATATAAAATAACCAAAAAATATCACTCACCAAGCATTTGCCCACGTGGGTCTCCATAGAAACATAACCATACAAATAAACATTAATAAAACTAATATATCATATGGTTTTATAAGTGTTATGCTAGAAAGCGATGTATTAGACAGCTAATAATAGAAGACCAACAGAACCTAGTCCATCACTTCATGAACTGCCATCAAAATATAACTAGGCGAAAAACCAAGGAAGCGGGAAAAATTTATTGCAGAAAGGGAATGGGAATAATTCCTGAGCAAGTAGACCAAACTATCCGGGTTTTTGAAAAAGCATCGGGTAGGCTATGGGGGGGTAGTTGGTCATCTGTCGAGATAAAGTAGAGTGGATTCTAGTCGACTAGAAGTAGATACCATTCACCAGTAATAAGAAGTCGACCAAAAGGGAAATCAAGAGAATATTATCACATAACGGTATGTCGGG
This sequence comes from Pseudotsuga menziesii, assembly GCA_001517045.1. Lineage (NCBI taxonomy): Eukaryota > Viridiplantae > Streptophyta > Pinopsida > Pinales > Pinaceae > Pseudotsuga > Pseudotsuga menziesii. The sequence goes on along the minus strand of LPNX010089458.1, from coordinate 119,864 downwards.
CATTCAGAAACTAGAGAGGGAAGAGAGACAACAGAGGAGGGAAGCAAGAAGAGAAAGAGCCTTAGCGCTGCATAGAGGAAGAAGTCCTAGGGCGACAGACCAAGAAGAGAACCCGCGAGAGTCGGGTCATGACCGACATGAAGAAGGAGTGGAAGAGGAGGCATCCCCTAAGGAGGAAGAATTGTGGATAGAGCAACCAAAATTTCTCCAATCAAGAGCTCCCCATGAAGGAAAAACTCTCTCTCCATTAAATCTATGTATCCGCATATAAACTATTGTCGAAGAGGACCTCTGACTACAAGCTGGTGACTTTGGTATATGGAGTCGACTAGACGACGAGACCTACGCTGGATGACACCTCATTATCCGTCGACCAAAGGAAGGAAATTAGGGTACCTTTCAAATGGTACCCTCCAACTAAAGTATCCACTTACTCTTATCGACACATGAAGGAGCACCCCCCCTACCAAACACAGCTTTGGAAGACACAGAACATTCAGAACTGGAGACAAGTAGTTGTAGTGGGCCATCGACAGTAGAAGTCGACATCAACCGATTGTCGGTCAAAGAATAATTGACAACTGATGGGAATGAAAGTTCCATCAACCATAGTCCCACAGAGAAAAATAATCCAATAACCCCACCACCCCCACCCCCACCTCCACCTTCGCCTCAGCCACCTCCTGAGAGTAGCGATAGTGATTCCAACATGGGTCATGGATCAGCTCACATTCCTCTATATGAGGTAGATGAGGACCCTAGACAACACTGGTTCATCTGCGAGTCGACTTGGGAGGCCAACCAAGTTATAGATGAAGATAGACAAATGGCAAAGATACTACATGTTGATGTCAAGAAAGGAAGAAAGGACTGACTATTGCAACTAAGAAAACTTGAAGAGCACTGACTAATGGCAATACAACATTAAGAAATCCAGAAACAACAACAGAAAGCATGGCATGACTGAAACATCAAGAACAAAAACTTGTCGGTAGGTGACCTTGCTTTACAATACAATAGTCAAGTAAAAGGTAAACCTAAAAAGCTCCATACTGAATGGATGGGACCCTACGTTGTTGAAGAGATACATACCAACGGACCAGTCCGACTAAGGACGTTACAAGGCATAGTATTTTAGAAGCTTGTTAATGGAGCCCAACTAAAACGCTACAGAAACTAGGGATCAAAAAAAAAAAAAAAAAAATACTATAATGACCATAACCGTAAACCAAAAAACTATAAAAACCTAAAAAATACAAAAAGAAAAATAATCCCATACATGCAGAAAACTATGATAGGAAATCGCCATTTCGAAAACCGACATCATGCCCATCGACATAACACCATCAGCCATTTTCATCGACCGAAAACTTCCATCGACCGTTTTCATCACCAACATAAACCGACGACCTCGATAGTCCCATCGCGCATTCATGACATCGAGTGTCGAAAGCAAATCGCCATTAACGCACACTCAAGCATTCCAGCTAGAACATCATGTCTGCAATTAATACACTCATCGAAAAACACATCCACAACATCACCTATAAATACTGGGCCGCTGAAGGTTCACTCACCGCAATTCATATAGAGAGAGCATCAGAGCATCCAGTCGACTAAAAGTCAAGAACCCCTTAGTGAAATCGACCACTAAATCGACACAATGGCACCCAAGCAAACTAAATCCTCGACCAAAACCAAGGAAATATAGGCTGCGAATACCCCTTTAGTCCACAGGTTGAAAAACATTAAGAATTCCAAGGTGCAGGAAGGCTCATGGTATAAAATCTAGGCCGAGATGCAAAAATGGGCCTATGTTAACAAGAAGGCCACTCCAAGTGCAGAAAAATAAAATACAACACCATATTCAACTATGTGAATGCACCAATCATGGCCAGCTTCGATGGAACCAAGGGAACTATTGTCAAAATCATCATAAGCTGGTACCACAATGGTTGGTTCTACTTCGACCAACCAGTCGACATATCTGGAGAAGTCATCTCCAAACTCATCGGTCTCTCAAATGAAGGAAACCCAGTACCAGTCGGTATTAAAGAAAGACTTATCCAAGAGCTAATTGGGTCAACTTCGGGAAAAACCTCAAAGGGGTTGATGATTAGCCAAATCACAACCCGATTGCCACAGATTGTGGCCAAATCCATAGCAATCACACTCACCCTGGTAGGTCGAGGCAGCGACCTCAAGTTAGACATGCTAGAAGCTGTCGACACCATTGCGACAAACGAAAGAATATATAGATGGGTTGAATATGTCGTCGACATGGTCTAGACCATCTATGAAATATGCCAAGAAATGGGAGGAATCATCAAGTTCCCCTCCCTAATCTTATGGATAGTCATGTACCACATCTTCCCAGAGGGGAATCCAATGTTTTAGGAACCGGTGAGGTTCCACATGTGGAGATTTAAACTAGTCTCCTAGAGAGGAACTTTGCAGGAACTGGAAAGCGGAAAGGTCCTATTAGAGAACTGGCTTCAACTAGATGGAGGGTGCCTCAAAACATCTAAAGAAGTGTACTGACAAACTCCCACATCCAACTGGAACTTGACCATACCTCGGTGTGGTACATGTAGGGCGACATCTCAAATGCTAAAGCCCTTGACTACTATCCATCAGTGGACCAAATCTTTCGAGAGCTATCTCGACAGGCCAAGACCAAAATACCAGTACCAGCAACAACAAAGAAGATCGACTTCTTGATTGAGGAGCCACTCACATACAAAGAAAAAGAGGAAGACTATGAGCTCAACCTCTATATCAGCACCTTTGTGTTGGAGGAGACGCTGGTTGAACACACTGACCAACTTCAAATCATTATCAAGCCTCCGATAGCATAGAGGAATGAACCCCAAATAGCAGAACCACAGCCAGAGCTGCAGCTAATTACTCCAGCTACCGAAAGTGTCGTCCCAACCCAGGAGCCAAGGGGCGAGATAGAGCCAGAAGACCCAGAGTATGCTGTCACAAAAGGCATTATTAAAATATTGTCGAAAGATATAGCAGCAGCCAGGAAGAAGCTCAAGATACGACAACAACAACAAGGAAAGGGTAAGCACAAGCTTATCCTTGTAGACTCATCAAAAGATGAGGAGGAACTGGTAGCTATGGTCCTCAACATCATAGAGGATGCCACAGCAAATAAGGTGCCGGTTGAAACCCAGTTCCAATGATTTGTCGACGCGGCAGCACTAGCACGTCAACCAAAGAAAGATAAGACCACCCACACGACGACACCTGAGAACATCGTCGATCTAGTGTCTAGGCCTCCACCACCATCACCAACGAAAGTAACCGAGGATCAAGTACTGGCACAATAGTCAGTAATCCCACTCGACTTGTGCAAAAGTGTGATGTCGAAAGTGGTGAAGGAAAAGTTCGAAAAAGACAAAGATTTGCAGGCATTCATTGAGAAGTTGCCTGAGATATTTACGTCGGCCCAGAAGATATCCACAAAAGCACCTCTCTT
>LPNX010089458.1:86377-111377 GCA_001517045.1 Pseudotsuga menziesii | reverse complement strand
TGATGAGGAGGAGGATGAGGATGATGACGACGACGACGACGACGATGATGATGATGACGACGATGGTGATGATCATGATCATGTTGATGATGATGATGATGATGAAGCTGATGATGATGATGAAGATGAGGAGGAGGAGAAGGAGGAGGAGGATGTTGATGATGATGATGATGATGATGATGGCGACGACGCTGGTGATGATGATATTCATGATGTTGATAGTGATGATGATGATGATGATGATGTTGTTTATGATGATGATGAGGAGGAGGATGAGGATGATGACAATGATGACAATGATGATGATGATGATGATGATGATGATGGTGGTGTTGATGTTCATAATGTTGATGGTGATGATCATGATCATGTTGATGATGATGATGATGATGAAGCTGATGATGATGATGAGGATGATGATGATGATGAGGAGGAGAAGGAGGAGGAGGAGGATGTTGATGATGATGATGATGATGATGATGACGACGATGCCGGTGATGATGATGTTCATGATGTTGATGGTGATGATGATGATCATGTTGATGATGATGATGATGATGATGATGATGATGATGATGACAATGAGGATGATGGTAATGATGATTTTGATGATGTTGATGTTGTTGATGATGATGAAGAAGATGATGATGATGGTGAAGATGAAGATGATGATGATCATGAAGATGATGATGATGAGGATGGTGATGATGATCATGGTGATGTTGATGATGATGATCGATGATTAATGATCATGGTGATGATGATGGTGATGATGAGGATGAGGATGGTGATGATGGTGATGATGATGATGATGATGATGATGTTTATGATGATGATGAGGAGGAGGATGAGGGTGATGATGATGATGATGATTATGATGACGATGATGGTGATGATGATGTTCATGATGTTGATGGTGATGATGATAATCATGTTGATGATGATGATGATGATGATGATGATGATGAGGATGAGGATGATGACAATGATGTTGATGATGATGATGATGATGATGATGACGATGATGATGATGACGACGACGATGATGGTGATGATGACGATCATGTTGTTGTTGATGATGATGATGATGATGATGATGATGATGATGATGATGATGATGTAGGTGATGATGATGATGAAGAAGATGATGATGATGATGATGATGATGATGATGATGGTGATTATGATGATCATGTTGATGATGATGATGATGATGATGATGATAAAGGTGATGATGATGAAGGTGATGATGATGATGATCATCATGATGATTAGTATGATGACGATGATATCGATGATGATTATGATGATGATGACGATGTTATACCAAAAACTTGTCACCATCATGTGATAAGACATATGATATACCTACTTGCCCTAAATCCCAGCTTATGGAGTGGAAACCCATACTAAATGTCAATCTTTCATGGAAATTCCCAGCACCACGCTTACCTTGTTATCCAAGAGAGGTACCTTGTTTGCACCGCATATCCCCTGTTGCCCATAAGTGGTGCCACTACTTATGGCCCTTGGTCCATAAGCGGTTATTACCAGAACCACTATGTTATTATAGGAGAAATGCGGTACCTTGGCTAAAAAGGGAAAAAGAGAAGTTTGTCGAGGATTCTAGATGATAAGCCTCATGTCCTCCCTTATCCCTACTATTGTGGGTCAGTTGAGCTCTAGATCCCCCATCCTAGGATCATGGAGGCCACCTCACCCACTAATCTCTCAACCATCCCTATCCATTTAGCCTTATAAATACAAGCTTATGGCCATGGTTGAGGGGGAGAACTCTTAAGGTATTGTTATGCTGTTGGATTGATCACTTATTCCATGTCATTGGAGAGCATAGAGAGAGCTAGAGTCGAAGCTTATGGGGATGAGAATGCTTTATTTCATGGAGATGCATGTCAACACTAAGGCTTGGCTGTAAACTTCTTCATATTTCTTTAATGCAAGTTGATTTCTGTCCCACATATATTGCTGTTGTATGATTTCACATGTATGTTGTTAGATTCCTTAGTCACTAACATAGATTATTAGATTATATTCCGGTGGTTTCGATATGTTTGCATGTTGAAGCTTATTGCAGGTACACAGGGTAACGAACGAGGCATTACATTCCAAGTATTTACGGTGTCTAGGGAGAGTCTTCAACCTCTGTCCTCTATTTGTTCTAGATATGAACCATTCAGAGTAGTGGAACACCTTGCTGTCCGTAGGAGGTGAAATATTCCAGCTAACAAATATGGCGACTCTGCTGGGGAAAGTTATATTAGTTGTTCTGATCTTCCTCAGTCTGCAACTCTTGTCCAAATCCAGGATCCTTCTTCTTTAACTCTCTTCAGTCATATCTACTTTTTGACTTGCTTCATTTGGGTTTGAAACTTCCAGATCTGTTCAGATCTGAGTCATTTCAATCTTTTATGCTCTCTTTCCATACTCAATTCAATAATATTTTCCCTAATCTAGTCTTTTTATGACTTGATATATCATTCTTCTTATGTTTTGGTCATCTACAGGGAACAATGCCTATGCTGTGTACGAGAAGCGGTGCCACCGCCTGAACAAAGTGGGAAATATGTGATGCCACCGCCTATAACCTATTGGGGAGAAGCAGTGTTGTGTTGGAAACACTCTGTCAACACCTGAGAAGCGCGGTGCCAGGTAGGCATCATTCCAAAGGCTTTTTTCCTCATTTTTCTTTGAAAAAATTTGGATTTTGTTGCTTTCAGTTCTGCTTATCAGACTTTTGTTACTGAATCTGATTCTTGTGGTTTGATAATTTTATGGTTTAATATTGGTTTGAGTGGAATTTCAAAAGTTTGATTAGGTCTTTTGATTGTTCATCTGCTTCTATGCTTGTTGGTTGTGTTTGAGAAAGGATTTCTTGTTTTCTGAAAAGCTGAGGGTGTTATAATCTCTTTTCATTTCTGTTGCATAGACTAAAAGAAGAACACTAGATTAGATTCTAGGTTTCATTTCTTATTTACATAGTAAAATTCTTTTTCCTTCCTTTAAAAAAGAAATTTGTTGACTGAGACTAGGATATTATCATTGAGCGTTGGACATTGGTTTTCTGATTGGCTTTACAAGCTTTCAAGACCTTCATGATCTTTTGTCTCTCATACATTTAGAGCAATCTCGATCAAAATAAAAATAAAAAAATGGTAGTTTTAAGTTAGATTTGCTTATGTTTTGAGAAAATTGAAAAAATAAAGTGCATTTGCATATAGGTGTGCTTGTTGTTCTTATTTTAGGAAAAGAGATTCTTCCCCTTCTCATTTTGCTTTTAGAAAGAAGAAATCAGTTTGCAAAAGTGATTGCTTGTCTTTGTTTTGATGTTCATGACCGTTGTTTGGAAGTATTGTTGGTTTTGAAACAAAAGGAAAACACTCTCTTTCCCTCCCATAAGTAGGCATATTGAACAATAAAGTGAACATTTTGCACTAGCATATTGCATGGTTTTACTTTTTTCTCAAAACATCATGCATTCACCTAACTGTAAAAGTTAAAATTAACAGTAGTTGTAGGTTAAAATTTACATAGTAACTTGAGTGATAGGTTAGAGACGTGTTCAGGCATCATTAAGCATAGAAACTGTCATTATTTGTCAGCATTACATTCCGGGACATGCTCAAGTCTTCCACGTACCATCGGTATATCAAATGGCATTTCACGTACCCTTGAGGTATATAGAAAGGTACTTCATGTACTCGATTGTATATCAGAAGGCCCCTTGTGTACGGTTATACATTATACAACACTACTACCAATTCAAGCTCCCACGTACCTTGAGTATATCGGGAGACCCCACTAGGATACCTTATCTATCTAAGAAAAGCCCTTTGGCTATCTCGTTTGGAGCCATACACTGAAAACAACATTCGGGGAGATTATTATGCACGTAGCCTTGAGGTATATCGCGAGTGGTTCCTTCTTGACAATTCTAGTGAGAGACCTGAATTTTGAACTCCTCCTATCATTTTAAGTGTGTTTGTTTTGACCTATAGCTTGTGTAGGGAAATTCTTTTTGGTGTGTTTTCTAGATTTTCAGACCCTAGGTTAGTTAGGAACTGTACAAACTGGCTGAGTTAAGACAGTCCATAAGAGTATGGGGCTTGCCACCTGATTTTATTCCTAGTTCAGGAGAAAACCCCATGGAAGCTATCGACCAAGGAGATGCTACCACCTCCCAAGTGTGAGACAATGTGGTTACAGAAAGTGGAGTACCATATTATTCACACTCGCATCCCTTGGTCCAACAACCTTCTTGGGGAAATACATCATTCCATTCTCCCACGGAAGGTCATGTTGATGATACAACCCATCCGGATTTTGGTCCCAATGGTCCATTTTGGGACACACCTATAGGACAAGCCATTGCCTGAATTGGCACCCATGTAAACTCTTCTAAAGATGAAGAAGAACATAGGAAATACCATGCTACCATTCTCCATGCACAAGATATTGACAAGCAAATCGATGAACTATTAGGCTCGACACCAGCACGTTCCACATCTCTTCCTGTGGGATATTGTTCACTAGCCAATTCTATGAGACCCATTAAACCGATTATAGACCGTCTAATAATAACTAAGAACCCAGGTCATATTACCACCCCTATCACCTCCCATGTTATTTCTATGCCTAATCTTCCCAGGTCTTCTACACCTAAGATTCAATCTTCAATTCCTATTTCATCTACACCTTCTAGTGTCGAGGGGAAACCCCCATCGCGACCTACATTATCTGACACCGGAATTGTTCCTAGTCAAGGACAGACCTCTAACATAGAACCATCTATAGTTTATGTCCCTCCCACCCATACTAATCTGGTTAATTCCCCATCCAGTTTAGGTCAACCCTCTGAGGCTCAACCTGTAACCATTCAATATTTTGGAGGTTATGGTTATCAAATACCTATAGGTAATCATCCACCCAATCCTATAGGAATGCCTTATGCTGGAATTCCATACCCTAGTAACACTTTTATGCCATGGGGGAAACCCAACTGGTCTTACATGCCATCTATGGGAGGGATACCTATACATACTGCAGGAGGTGCCGGAGGACCGCCTTATGGAGTTCTTCCCCCTAGGGGACCTAATGGTCCCAGAGGATCTGGAAATTTTCCTCCTTATAGTCCTAGTGGTTCTGGTGGTTCTAGGGGACCTGGTGGCTTTCCTCCTTTTGGTCCAAGAGGGTCTGGTGACCCTCCTCCTAGTGGTTTCGGTGGCTCTAGAGGTTTACCACCTCCTCGGGGCTTCAGAGTGTCTAGTGGTTTGCCTCCTGGTGGTCCTGGTGGTCCTCCTCCTGGAGGCCCTAGTGGTTCTAGCGGTCCTAATCCCAGAAATCAACCCCTTGTGGGAAGATCTTCTAGTAGTTCTTCATCAAAGCAACCTGTTTATCAGTCTTCTTATGGTCCTACTGGTAATGATATGGCATATCAATATTACCAGTATGTGCAGCCCAACCGATAGTTACCTTTCCTAGCAACTTTGGACATACCTAATTTGTCCAAGTTGATGAATGAACCCATTCGACATAATCCCTCATGGCCTCCCATTCTGGTAAAGTTACCATCAGACATTGCTAAATCTGATGGGAAGCAGGGAGACGATCTTAAGAACCATGTTATGAAATTCCATTTATGGTGTTCTTCAAACTCCCTCATGGATGACTCTGTTTGATTGTGACTCTTTCAGTGAACTTTTATCGGTACAGCCGCGAAGTGGTACATTGAACTCCCACAACATTTGTTTGTGGATTTTGGCTCGTTTGAAACCATGTTTCTTACACACTTTCATCTCCCTATTCATTATGAAATGGGTAATGATATTTTAACCTCTCTGCGACATAACACCTCCACCCACATATCTGATCATATTCATGAGTGGAAAAGGCAGAGAAGGCTCATTAAGGCCCTTATTCCAGATCAGTTACTAGCTGATTGGTTCACCAAATCCTTGTTGCCTCCTATTGCCTGAGATGTGGCTATGAGTGGTGCGGTCACTAAAGAGCAAACTATTAGTCGGGCTCAGTACCTAGACTTGGTTTATTCCTAGTCTAGCACTCTTTATGACCTGATTCCTCAAGTTCCTCACCCCACCACCGATCCTTCCAAGCCACCAGCAGAAGTACCTTTTGATGGGATTGTTGGTTCAATCCAGTCCCCGTACACAACAAAACCTACCAAGCAAACCTAAACTACCCCCCCTACTCCTTCAATTCCTAAGGTTTCCATCGAGGTCAATTCTATTCAAAGTACTCAAACCTTGGGTAATAAAAAGAAAGGTAGAAATCAAAATAAAAAACCTAGAAACTAGCTGGAGACTCCATGACCAACCAATGGTGATAATGACAAAGGGAAAATAAAAGTGAAATATCCTTTTCTTCTCTATGGTGGTGACCATTTTTCAATGGAGTGTCCTCGTAGGGACAAAATCTCCCAGTTTTTGAAGTCCAATCCCGCACCTGCAGTACTTATGGATCCTTTTCCCTCTCAACAACAACTGATAGACCATATGTCTAATTAGGGTAACTCTAGTTCGTGAGAGAAAATTCATATGATGTCCTTAGATACCATCCATCTGCGAACTCAAAGTCAGAATTATGATAAACCTGCAGATAAAAATGAAGATCATCCATCTTCAGGGAAAGCCCCTTCTACTAGTTCTCCTGAGTCCTTGTCTACTGTCCCCTTGTCTATCAAGAATCCTACTCTTGACATGATTTTGCGCCCACCTAAGATTACTCTTCAGAAGGCAGTATTTAATCCCAATGCCCAAGATGCTCAATTTTATAATGTGGTTGAAGATCTCGCTCAAGCACCTTGTGTAATGTCTACCCTAGAAGTTCTCCAAAGTTGCCCTACACAGCGAAAAAACATGTTGACTGCATTAGGATATTTAGACCCGGATAACACCAAATTGATTCATTTCAATGTTGAGAACTATAAGCCTAGTTTACCACATAAACTTGTTTTTCAAGTCATTACAAAAGTGGTCTGAAAGAAAGTTTTTCGAACAATCCTAGATGAAGGAGCTTTGACTTCCATTTTGTCTTTGTCTTGTTGGAAAGCCCTTGGATCTCCCGAGCTTGTGACATCACCTATGACCCTTAAGGTCTTTGAGGGACGAGGTTTCCAACCCCATGGTCTCATATCAGTCCTCACAGTCAAGCTGGGGGGCAAAATTGTTTCCATCCAAGTAGAAGTGGTAGATGCCCCTTTAGATTGCAATCTCCTTCTAGGATGAAATTGGTTCTATGCTATGGCTACTATTGCTTCAACAGTATTCCAAATTATCCAATTTCGACATCTAGGGAGAATCATTACTATTGACCAGCTTGATTTCTGTACGCTGGATGTTACTACCTCCACGGCTAATAAAATCCTCATATTACGCTAGTCCCCTCCTCCTTACCAATCGATTGGGGTAAGCATGTTGAAGGATTCATCCCTCATGGGAGTTTTTCCATCGACTCCTCCTAGCATAGATTCCACGTCAGTCCATATGATCGCCTCATTTTATTGTGATCGTGGGGGCAAACATGTTATTGAGTCTACCTCCTTAAGTCCTCACGAATATATGTATGACACCATTCAAACCTCTTCCGATGATCACACTGATGACCTTCATCTATTCGCTTCGGATCCCTACCATTTACCGTATTGGTTAGAACCTTCTCTTCCCACTCTAGATTTTCTCTCTAAGACTTTTCCTTTCGACGAGTCCATTATTGAGATCATGAGCACAGATGAGTCCATTTGGGAGGATCACCATCATAGATCCATGTTCCTCCTCAACACCAGTTCGGTTAACCATGATTTTGCATCCTTGTTTCCTACTGATATTGTCAATGTACCTCAATTCCTATATTGTTGCAAAATACAGATTCTGAAGGAAACCTTTGCAACATTACACAGATGAACCAGATTGACATATCATCCAAGCCTGATACTATTGAGCATGTTCATGCTAAGAAGAACTGCTTCACAGATGAATCTGAAGCCTATAAGGCACTTTTCAAAGAATTCCATGATATTTTTTCCTGGTCCTACGAAGAGATGCCAGGGATTGACCCATCCATCATGGTCCACGAGATTAAAACCTATCCCTCAGCTGAACCTGTCACATAAAAACTTAGGCAAGTCCATCCTCGAAAGGTTGCAGCTATAAAGGCTGAAATTGAGAAGCTTTTGAAAGCTAGGTTTATTTATCCTGTACCCCTGACAAAATGGGTATCTAATGTTGTCCCTGTCAATAAAAGGTAGGGAACCATTAGAGTCTATATCGACTTTAGGGATCTCAATAAATCTTCTCCCAAGGATAACTTTCCTACCTCACACATCGATCAGATTATCAACAACTATGTTGGAAGCGTCATCTTTTCATTTATGGATGGCTTCTCTAGCTATAATCAGATCGAGATATTACCCTCTTATTAGCATAAGATGACATTCATTTTCCCATGGGGAACATTTGCATATAATAAGTTACCGTTTGGCTTGAAAAATGCTGGAGCTACATTCCAGCATGCAATGTCCTATGTGTTTCATGATGTCAAACACATTGTTGAACCATACCTTGATGACCTCCTTGCTCATTCACAATGATGGGTGGACCACCCTGGTCATCTTAGAGAGATATTCTCGAGATGCCGTCATTATAATATATGGCTCAACCCGCATAAATGTGTTTTCTGCATTGAGACGGGATGTCTACTAGGATTTTTGGTATCCAAAGATGGCATCCAGATAGATCCTTTAAAAATTGCCACCATTCTTGATCTACCAGCCCCAACTAATCTCGTTGAACTCCAAAGTTTTCAGGGGAATGAAAACCTTCTCTATTGTTTCGTGTTCAATTTCACAGAGAAAACGCACGATTATATGCATCTCCTTAAGAAGAACACCCCATTGTTCTGGGATGACCAGGCCCAACATGCCTTTGATAATCTTAAGCATGCTCTGACTCATTCACCCGTGATACACCCCCTTGATTATTCAAATTACTTTCTCTTGTATATTGCTGCCTCTACTACTACCATCACTATGGTCTTAGCACAGGACAATCTCCATGGTCAGTAGCACATGATTTATTACACCAGTAAAATCTCTTGGATTCTGAAACCTATTATTCATGTGTGGAAAATTTAGAATTGGCCACGGTCATTGCTGTACAAAAGTTTCATCATTACATTCTTCTCTACACTACCACCATATTGGAAAAACAGAACCTGATGTACTACATCCTAACTCATCAGGTGCTCGGGGGCAAGTACTCCCATTGGATTGTTATCCTTCAGGAGTTTCATCTGGAGTTTTCCAAGGCTACATCAAAGAAATCCTTGGTCTTTGCATAGCTTATGTGTGATCTTCCCTGTGCTTCGACAGAATCTGAGCCCAGTGATTCATTTCCAGATGAATTCCTGTTCCCAATAAGCACTACTGATCCTTGGTATGGATATTTGCTGATATATCTCCAGATGTAGCATCTTCAGCTGCATTTATCTCATGATGATCATCGCCATATCCATCACCACGTGAAATAATATCTCATCTTGAATGATACTTTGTATAGACATGGGATTTACACTATTCTCCAACGATGCCTCACTCATGAGGAGGCTAAACATGTGTTGAATGATTGCCACTCTGGAGCATGTGGCAGTGATTTATATAGGATGGCTATAGCCCAGAAAATTCTTCACACTGGCTATTTCTTGCCTTCTATATTCAAATATTGTCATGAGGCTATTAAGAAATTCCCACCTTGTCAACACCTTTATCCTAAAAAGTGCACCCATCCTGCTCTGCTCCACCACATCATTGTCATTGTCCCATTCACCAAATGGGGGATTGACTTCATGCATTGTAAGCCTACCTTAGCTGGGGGGCATGGTTACATCATCGTAGCTGTTGATTATTTCACTAAATGGGTTGAGGCCATGCCTACATATGCGGAATATGGTAAGACTTCCACTCTCTTCTTGTTCAATCATATCATAGCTAGATTTGGAGTTTCGCAGTCCATCGTTACTGATCACAGATCCCATTTCCATAATCAGATGATGGAGCAAATGAGTGCCAAGCTAGCGTTTCTCCATGAAAACTCTACGCCATATTATCCACAAGCTAATGGTTAGGTAGAGGCCATTAACAAAGTTTTAAAAACTATCCTTCATTGGATGGTTGAAGACCATAAATCCAACTGGAACCACGTTGTTTTCTCCGCTCTTTGGGATTATTGGACTTCTATGAAAACAACTACTGGTTTCATTCCATTCCAGCTTGTCTATGAACTTGAAGCCATCTTACTGATCCAATGTCAGATTCCATATTTACAACTTGCTGTCGAACTTCTCCCAAACACTTCCGTAGAGGAAGAAAGATTTTTATACTTGAGTAACCTTGACGAGACTCACAGAGATGCTCCCTTGTCTAATGAGGAACATAAGAAATGCGTTAAAACGCAGTATGATAAATCCATCCAACCTCGTTTCTTCAATGAGGATGACCTAGTCTTGACCTATGACGAGAGATATGACAAACTAGGGAAGGGTAAGTTCGAGTTCATGTGGTACAGAACTTTCATTATTTTTAAGGTGTTAGAGAAAGGAGCTTACGAGCTCGTTGATTACGATGGAATCCCTTTGGGGAAACCTCGCAATGGGTTGTACCTGAAAAGGTACTATTCCTAGGTCTTTCTTAGATGGTATGTTGTATATATGTATATTGATTGGCCTTAGTGTGCTTTTAGTATTTTCAAGATGGTTTTGAGTTTCGTATCCACATCTGTTTATACCATGTTTTGGTCATGCAGATGGCTTTCTATGGCTTCACTGATGGTGCTTGCCGCAACACCTTGAATCTCGCCTCAGCTACTTGGGTTATCTATTCTCCAGCTGAAGAATTGGTCAGTTCAAGAGTGGTTTGTATAGGTCCTGCTAATAATAACATCGTCGAGTATGAAGTAGTCATCAATCTTTTGACTGAAGCTGCCTCCCAGGATGTTCGTGATCTAGTAGTCTTGATGGACTCACAGCTCATTGTTTGTCATTTAAACCATGTTTACACCATTAGGAACCTGGTACTCCTTTGCCTCTTTCGGATAGTGCATTTTCTAGAAAGATCATTTGAGACTATTACTTATATCCATATCCCTAGGGAACATAATGTAGTTGCTGACTCATTGGTTAACTACATCCTAGACTAGCATATTGCCCATTCATGACAGTAAATCAAACATGGTCCATTGTAAATAAATATTCAGAGACATGTAAAACTCATATAAAACACATTTACCATTTGAAACCTATAAACATCGTGTAAAAGTCTGTATATATATATGAAAAAGTTTACAATAAATAGGCCCCGAGACCTCCTCTGAAGCACGTAGGATTTCAGGAAAAATAATCATACAAAATCCTGAAGCTATGAGCTTTGAGTACATATCCCATACACTAGTGGTGCTTGTGATAGCACATCACTGCTCGAGCTACCCTATGTAGCAGCCTAATGAATCGGCTTGGTAGTCCCGTTGTAGATCTCTGATATCTCATCGGGAGGTCATCTATGTCAGCATTTGGGATATCCATAGTCAACCTCTCCAGGTTCTCCTCCAGCTCCTCGGTGATATCATCACCCTATGGTACAAAGTGGGCTCTAGCTAACCTATCCAATGGAGATGCTCCCCCAGGTCTTGCTGCTCTAACATCTGCATGAGAATATACAGGTCTCGCCACTTAACATAAAAAATAAAAAAGTTTGAAAAACATAAAAACATTTTGTCCATTTTAGGGTTTCATGCTTCTTACCAATATCACTCCACTGGCTACCAGGTGGGAGTGGTAGGTAAGGATCTCTGGTGAAGTCCATGTTTGTGTAAGCATAATCCTCAATCATGAGGATCTGATCTCGTAGCCATTTGAATAACGGATCACTAAAATTCACCCTTCCCCTACCCACTCCTGTGCGAGCCACGACCTGGACCCACCTCAGCATACAGGGGTCCCGTGCTCTAGACTCCAGAAGACTACCCGAGGTCTCATTTGTGGAACATGCTTGAAGAAGAAGCAAGCTAAAATCGAACCAAAGCCAAACTACTGTAGCTCTCCATGACGACACTTAGTCAGCTGATCCTTGAATATTGGAAGCATGGCTTCCACCTAGTTGAACACCATGGGTGCCATGGCCTCTATGGCATACAACATGTGTGCCTTGGAAGCCTGGTGGACACCATGACTCTTGAACACCCTCTATATGGTGAATATAATAGTTTGTAGAGCCCTATCTGTCATTGCCCTGATGGGGATCATATTCCCCGATGTACCTGTCCCTGGTGCACAGTGTCGATCTATGATCTCTCGGCTAGTAATTTCCCCGCAATGGGAACCTGTCAGTGAGAGGGGGTCACCCCGCCTCGAGAGACCAATCAGGAAGTAGATATCCTCTACCTCCACTATAAGTATATGGGCCCCAACCTCGAAATACTGCTGCTTTGGATTCCACATTTGCAATATGTGTTTTAGTAACTATTCATGCGACACCATACTTGAGGTCTGGAAGAACTTCAGTAGCCCACAGTCCCATAGTGTGAAAATACAACCCGCTGTTGGGCTATTGGGTAGACCCGGGTTTTATACCATTAACTTCACACCAACAAAAGACCCAGAGTGTTGGCCCTTTTGGCAACAGCCTACGAACAGGCTGCAGTCTCACCCGAAACAACTATCGGGTGCCGCAGAATCAGGTTTCTGCAAGCAGAAGAGGGATATTACTGTACCTTTATCCTTAACAATAATATTATTACAAAACAGACTTTAGCATTCACTTAATTAGCTTCGCAGTTATATAAACATACAGTTACTTGCTCAACCCTTAACTGGGAATTCACAGCGAAGTTAATATTTAGTAGTGATCTTACTTTATCAGTTATTTACATATCAAAGCATAAAAGAGCATAACAGAAACAACACAAAATAACCACAACACAAGTTATAACGTGGTTCACCTCCAGTGTAGGGGCTACATCCACAGAACTATGTTTTATTCAACTCTTTACAAAAACCACAGTTCTAATCTGTGCACTCAGCTGCATATTTCTTCTCTTTCCCAAGCTGCGCACTTAGCTACAGATCTCTGTGCACATAGCTGCAGATCTTCTCAATCACCCAAAACCCTCTACGCACACAGCTTGTAGAGGTCATCCACGCACACAGCTTGGACTTATCCTTCTTACAAAACCCTAAGACAGCTCTTAGCTTCGCATTACATTATCATCGTAAGATAATCATCAAAGACCTAACCTTACTTCTTTACATAAGTGCCTATTTATACAGCGCACTATTACAAAACCATGGACTTAAACCATGGGCGCCCAAAAATCCTAACCCTGGATTTAAACCATGGGTTATTTACAAAAAACAGGGGCTTCGACCCAACCCTGACACCCCTAATACTATTTTGAGTCGCAACTTTGCTTACGAAATTCCACAAAAACCATGGAGTTACCAAATTTAAGGACCATTAAGGTCGGAGCCCCAACAGGCCCCTAAGACTCACTAGTGGCCCGTTCCAGGACACTCTGCTGCTCTTTTAGTGGGAGAATCTCACTGGCGAAGATAGTGAACTGCTTTCTTAGGCTACGCATAATTTTGCCGACTGCTTGCTCCTGCTCGTCGTAATCTTTATGCTGGTTAGGGCCTTCTATTAGTGACCCTCTCCTTCGAATTCCCTGTCGTTCATGTCCTATCGAACATTTGAGCATCCACAACTTGGGGTCCTTAACAGGTGATACCCCCAGGTTTGTGTGTCAAGTGCTTTTGCATAAGAAAAACAACTACCTCCATTCTGCTAGACCAAGAGGATACATCTCAGGATCTTCCAGAGTCTTTCCTAAGGATTTGTGCCTTTCTTCATTCCACTTAGAGCGAACTTTTGCCTTAAAATTCTGCCTGATCGAACATGTTTGCAAAGGTGGATTGCTCAGAAGGTTTTGCATACCTCTCTCTCTGAACTCGCGTAACAACTCCTGGAATTTACGATCATTCGACATGGTCGTAACTGAAGAAACTATGGAATGCGAAATGTGGAGAGCTGGGTGTCTTTTTAAAGAATCCTGCGATCAAATCTGTCATAATTGTGCATCATTGATAGCAAATCTGACCGAATGGTGGTAGATCTCATTCACACACCGCTAGATTTCCTAAAATCTCATTATTACGGACAATCAATATAGTGCATGTGCCGGCACCGCCAAGTCTAATCTGTCCCAATGGTCACCCTTTTACGCTGCGGCACAAGTACTAACTTTAACTATGCCATACGAAGGGCCTTCGATGTTATATTTTACCTTCGACCCATCCTGGCACAAGCCTTAAGAGGACTTTGACCTTCGAACTTTGATAGCTTAATTATAGTCTAGTACCCACTTTCAACTGTTCTTGGTACTTAGACTCTCCTTCTTGTTGTTACTTCTGATTAGGGGGTCCCGGCTTGTCCCTGTACTTCTTTAGTCGACTTCCATTCACCATGGAAGGAAAAGTTTCTCCATTCAATTTAGCTAACTAGACTGCGCCACTATCAGTAACTTTCTCAACTATGTATGGTCCTTTCCAATGGGTCTTGAACTTTCCTGGGAACTTCATGAATTTACTGTCATAGAAGAGTACAAGATCACCAGTCTGGAATTGCTTCTTCTTGATGTGCCTATCATGCCATGCTTTCTCTCTAGCTTTCTGCACTTGCTGCTGGAAACCTACAATGAATCTGTCTTCTTCTAGTTCTATTTTCTAGGCCGACCTTTTGTTTAACATAGCTAGGTCAGCCATCGCTGTGAAGGTAGCTATTCTGAGACTAGGAACAATGTACTCCATGGGCATAACTGCTTCTTGTCCATAAACCAACCTAAAGGGTGTACGGCTTGTCAACTTCTTACAAGTAGTCCTATAAGCCCATAGTACTGCTGAAATTCTAAGGTCCCAAGTATTTCTATTAACATTACAAACCTTTGTCAGAGCCTGCTCAAGAATCTTGTTAAAGGCTTCAACAGTGCCATTCGCTTGAGGATGGTAAGCAGTACTCTGCTAATGGTATACCTGAAATTCTTCAGTCAATGCTTCAATAGTCTTATTCAGAAAGTGTGCTCCTTGATCACTCATAAGAATTCTAGGACACCCAAACCTCGACAATATATTGTCAAATATGAATTTTGCAGCTGTAGCAATGCTACAATCCTTGACTAGTTGAGCTTTGGCCCAACGGGTAAGGTACTTCGTTGTTGTAATAATGTATCTTGCTCCATATTTCTTTGCAAGGGGATTTATTGGTCCAACGAAATCAATAGCCCACTTGTCAAATGTTTGTAAAGTTACCTATGGAAATAGAGGCATCTCTTCTCTCCTGGATGGTTTTCCTGTCCTTTGACAGATGTCACAGCTGTGAAAATACTCCCTGGCATCCTTATGAATTGTAGGCCACCACAATCCTGTTGCCAAAATCTTTTGTGCTGTAGCTTTTCCTGCATAATGACCTCCTATTGCTCCAAAATGTGCCTCATCCAAAATCAATGGCTTCTCATGCTCCAAGACACATCTGCACAGTATCTCATTTGTTCCCATCTTGTATAGTTGTCCTGCGACCAAGGTAAAGTCAGCTGCTCTAACCACTAGCTGCTTCTTCTATTGTGTTGTCATCTCAGAGGGTGCAAAACTTGTGGCTAGGTACTGAACAATGTCCTGAAAGTAGTCATCAACCATCTGGATGGTGAATAACTGGGCATCAGGAAGACCTTCGTTCAAGATAGTGGGCTCCTCCCCTGACCCGATCCTCGACAGATGGTCAGGTCCTAGGTTAAGTCTTCCTGGATTAACTATGATCTCAAGGTCATATTCCCGAAACATAATTAACCATCTACATATCCTTCCACCTAACACAAGCTTGTTAACCAAGTATTTCAAAGTAGAATGGTTACTGAACATCTTGAAATGAGATCCTAACAGATAATGTCGAAACTTTTTCATAGCATAAACCATAGCTAGACCTTCTCGTTCTATCGTAGTATAGTTCTTTTCTGTTGTGGACAGTTTTCTACTTGCAAAAGAAATAGGATGATCAATATTACCTTCACCGGACTGAGCCAATACTATACCCAAAGCAATGGAGGATGCATCAACATGTACATGAAACTCCTTCTTCCAGTCAGGGAAGACTAAGATAGGAGCAGTTACCATCTTTTCTTTCAAAATATCCAAGCTTTCTTGACACTCAGGTGTCCACTCAAACTTGATATCTTTCTTCAATTTATTTTCCATAGGGGCTATAATATGAGCATATCCTTTAATGAACTTCCTGTAATATCCAGTATGACCAAGCTTAGTGCGAAGTTGCTTAACAGACATCAGAGGTGGTAAGTTCAAAATAATGGCTATCTTTGCAGGATCCATCATCAAACCTTGCTTACATACAATGTGGCCTAGCAGAATTCCAAAGGGTGCACAAAAAATACACTTTTTCAAGTTCAAGGAAATCTGATGCTGTCTACACTTGTCTAGCATAAGTCTTAAGCTGGCTATATGGTCTTTCAATAACCCAAAGATAGTCCAATCATAAAAGTAAACTTCTAAGAATTTATGTATAAACTCCTTAAATGTAGATATGACTACTCTGGAAAACATAGCAGGTGCATTCTTCAATCCAAAGGGCATAATTGTATACTGGAAAGATCCCATCTCGGTAGCAAAGGTTGTTTTATGTCGATCCTCTGGTGCAATTCTGATCTGATGGTAGCCTGAAAATCCGTCGGTAAAAGATTACACTTCTTGACCTCTGACATTGTCTAAAACTTCATCTGTAAAGGGAGTAGGGAACATGTCATGTAAATAGGCATCATTCAGCTTCCTCATATCAACGCAGATTCTGATTTCTCCCTTGGTCTTCTTTTCCTGTACCACCATAGGTATGACCCATTCGGACTCTTCGATAGGTTCAATGATTCCTACAGTGAGCATCTTATCTAGCTCTAACCTGACTTTTTCTTTGTACTTGGGGTTCAGCTTATAGGGGCGCTTCTTTATAGGCTTCACATCAGGTTTTAAGGGTATTTTTATCACTCCGATATCACCAAGGATACCTTTCATTTCTGAGAACTTTTTCGGGAATAAATATTGATACTCATGGAGAAGTTTAGTCACCTTACTTACCATTTCTTCGTCCCAATAGTCTCCAATAGTAACATACTTAAGCATTTCTTCTGACCCGATGTTTACTAGTCTTGTCTTCAAAGGCTGAGTCACTTCAGGTGCTTTGACTATTGGTCCATGGACTTCGCAGTGTCCTTTTGACTCAATAATGTTGATTTTGCGTGGGTCATCATCCTTGTCAATTGCGAGGTTATAACACTCGACTGCATTAGCTTCTTGTTCTTTCCAATCAGGTTGGTACTCAGCTATTTCGTTATCAGTAAACACATTAGTATGGATCAACCTAATAGTTGCATCCAATGCAGGGCAAACCTTGTTAATATAAAATGTGAGCATAAAAATATCAACAAGACTATCCCAACTTACAGTACCATGGTAAAGCTCGACCTCCGCATACCAGTTATTTGTTATAGGTTCTAGGGTGTGCACAAACCGATGTACCCATTCTTCGTGAGGTACATGCTTCCATGCTTCATAGCACTACTCCAAATGTTCCTAAGGACTATTCTGACCATTAAATATGCTTCACACCTCCTAAGGTTGATCCATGAATCTTGAGCGAAGAGATTTTTGACAAGCTTCCCAACTGTGAATGTACTTTTTATGGCCATTCCACCATCTAGCTGTTGTGGCTCTGAATGATGAATCTAGGGTCTGCATTTTCTGTGAATCCGGTACTTGCTTCGAGAACTGTACAATAAATTCTCCTGGATCTGTCAAACCATCAAAGGTAGGCAAAACTCTTGTCTGTGCGCTAAGCCATCTGAGAGACTTGGTAATCCTTGCGCACCGATGTCCATGTAGCTCATAGAGTCGATTCTGCCAATTCTCTAGACATTCGTATAAATCAAACATGCAGGAGCTATCACACTGCCAACCCATTATGCCTTCAGTAGTAGGTTCAACATAATATTATTCCTTAGTTGTGATGTTGTATATATGATCCAAATTATCCTAATCTTCATCCCTGACTGGCTCTGTATACCTTTCTCCTTGAGAAGGATCCAATGGGACTATGACTCTCAAAACCTTCCCTTCAAAAGTCATCCATCTCTTTTTAAGGTTAATTACTGCATTATTGTTTATTTCCCACTCAGTTTCTAGCAAAGATGGATAGGGGTTGCTATCATCAATTATATCAATGACTTCGAAGTCTGCCAAGGTACTGAATCCATCTATATCCACTGGTACATTAGGGAATATTCCTAGGGGCATAATCCTCTGCTGATTGGCTAATCTCAACTGTATAGGGGACCATTCAAGGATAGGTTTTTCCATTTGTTCCCATGTCTGTTTAGTCAACATCTTTACTTATGATCCCAGATCTAAAATGATATCCTTCATGTCATACTCTCCTACCTGAGCATGCAATCTCATTTCTTTTCCAGTTCTTCTAACTCTACTAACAGTTTTTTACTTACCAGAGCTTCGCTGAGGTTCACAAGACTGAATAAATTTCTATAATTCACTTAAAGCATTCTGATTTCTTAACAGTTTAATACAACTCTGTAGAAATGATGATAGTGTACTTACTTGATCCTGCGAAGCTTCTTGGAGTTGTGATTGCTGTCGATGTTGCGGCTTGATTGCTACATATGTTCCTGGATCAGCAAAGTCTTTTCTAGCTTCCAGAAATATTTCTTTTTCTCTTCCAACGTCAAAGGTTGGAACTTTCTCTGGGGCCTTGTGGACCCAAGCTTCGTCAGACTATTTCTCCTTACTCTGCACTTGTGTCATAGATCCACTCCTTGTAACAACATTAATGGATGGGACCGGTCTTTGTTCTACAAAAATCAGCTGAACATTCTGACT
This sequence comes from Pseudotsuga menziesii, assembly GCA_001517045.1. NCBI lineage: Eukaryota > Viridiplantae > Streptophyta > Pinopsida > Pinales > Pinaceae > Pseudotsuga > Pseudotsuga menziesii. The sequence goes on along the minus strand of LPNX010089458.1, from coordinate 92,354 downwards.
AGGTTTGATGTTTCTTTCTTGGATCTTAGCTATCAACTGTCGGAACTTCTCAATGACATGATCGACTGCTTGGCAATATCGACATGTTGTAGTTGGGTTCTGACAGTCTCGAGCTAGATGTCCTTCCTGATTGCAGTTACAGCAGATAACCTGGCCTCAACCTCCTCCAGGAATACCACAACCACGACCTCTGAAACTACCTCGACCACCATGGTAACCATATCCATCATTGCCTTGTGCATCAGGGTGGACCCTATAAGTGTCATAGGTTTGCTCTCTCATGAGGTTGAAGCTGCGACATTCATATTCATTGTGGCCAACTTACTTACAAAACTTGCAATATGGATTCTTAGGTACCTGGACATACCTTTGCAATAGATAAAAATCTTCGGGTCGGTGCTGGCCAGTTGTTTGACAAATCTCACAATATAGAACAGTAGGATTCAGCGGGTTTGGTGCATCAGTATTCAGATAGTTTCTCAATGTTGGACACTGTTCTTTATCACGGCCTTCTGTCCGACATCATGTACACCACACATATTCACGAATGGACTTCATCTTCTTCATGTCGTGAAGCTCTAAAGCCATTTCTGCCAGCTGCACTTGTATTTGCGCTATAATAGAGTTATCTCTGACAAGAGCTGTTTCAAGCTTCATGGCAATCTCCAAAGCCTCTTGCTGATCAGCAACCTTATGTTGCATGAGTGGAGTTCTGATGTGGGGTAATAATTCCGCAATGAACAATTCCTTATGTTGTTCGGGTCCAATCATAAAGCTCACTTGATCTAGTAGAACTTTGAACCTCTGATCAAAGTCCCACACTAATTCACCTCGTTGTTGCTGAATTTCTTTCAATTCAGTGATGCACTGTGACTCTAATTTAGGCTTCTTGAACTCTCTGATCAATGCTGCTTTAATGTCAGCCAAGACATGGTTCTGAGTGCTAGATAACTTCATAAACCAAATCAAAGCTCTGCCTCTGAAAGAAGAAATCAGCTACGCTCTTCTTAGATCTTGGTCCATAATGTTCTTCGCAGTCAACACGGCTTCACATAAAAACCAGAACTGTTTCGGATCCTCTGATCCAGTACCTTTAAAGACTGGAAATTTGATGTCATCGTTCACATGGTCCATCCTAGATCTAGGGGGGGAGGGAGGGGGAGGAGGAGGAGAACTTGCTGGGGTAGACTGACCTGTGATAGGAATACTCAGGCTAGGTTTACTCTCAGACTGTGACAGGTTCTCAAGGATAACAGGTCTTTGCTGCGGGGTTATAGGAGGGTTTCTAACATAGGGGGTTTCTGCGGATTTAGAGTCTTTTGGACTTAAAGGGGTATACTCAGTATTCTAGCCGAGGATATAGGAGCCAAGATCTCTCTTGTATATTTTACCACTTCGTAGTAAACCACTTTGCTTGTCGAAGTCACGGTCACTTCCAATCATAGGTTAGCAATAATAGATCTAACAATATGATTCTATAAGCAGGATGCCTTTTTCTACCAATAGCATTTTAATATTCAAACTAAATAAATTCAAGTACTTACCCCTTGGTCCTTTGAAAAATCATTGTTCAGCTTTGCTAAAGGAGGTACTTATGTCGATGGCGAACTCCATCACAAATGCTTCAAGAGTGCGCGCTGCCCAGAAATCAACAGCTTGCGAGATCATGTTGTTCACCCTTTTCAAGATAGTAATTCTTTCAAGGGTCCACGAAGGAAACTGAGCTTCTTGGAAGTTCGTCCTTCTCTCTGTCAACCTGGATAACCACTGGTGCAACTCTATGTGTATACTACCAAAGAAAATTTCATAAACATCAGAAAAGACATACCTTTGCAAAAATTCATCTGAGCTACAACGAGGATCCTTATTTTCTTGCTCTGCAAACTTCAAATAGGTCTCTTCAATCCAGTCACCAATTTCTTTTACGAAGGGTCTCCAGAACATAGTCCTCGAGGTACGACATAGATCCCTCTTCAACAGATACTGAGTTAAACTGGAAATGGAACCAATTTGTTGGGGTATCGGGCAGACCTGGGTTTTATACCATTAACTTCACACCAACAAAAGACCCACAGTGTTGGGCCTTTCGGCAACAGCCTGCGAACAGGCTGCAGTCTCACCCGAAACAACTATGGGGTGTCGCAGAATCAGGTTTTTGCAAGCAGAAGAGGGATATTACTGTACCTTTAGCCTTAATAATAATATTATTACAAAACAGACTTTAGCATTCACTTAATTAGCTTCGCAGCTATATAAACATATAGTTACTTGCTCAACCCTGAACTGGGAATTCACAGTGAAGTTAATATTTAGCAGTGATCTTACTTTATCAGTTATTTACTTATCAAAGCATAAAAGAACATACTAGAAACAACACAAAAGAACCACAACACAAGATATAACATGGTTCACCCCCAGTGTAGGGGCTACATCCACAGAACTGTGTTTATTTCAACTCTTTACAAAAACCACAGTTCTGATCTGCGCACTCAGCTGCATATTTCTTCTCTTTCCCAAGCTGTGCACTTAGCTGCAGATCTCTGTGCACACAGCTGCAGATCTTCTCAATCACCCAAAACCCTCTTTTCACACAGCTTGCAGAGGTCGTCCATGCACACAGCTGGGACTTATCCTTCTTACAAAACCCTAAGACAACTCTTAGCTTCGCATTACATTAGCATCGTAATATAATCATCAAATACCTAACCTTACTTCTTTACATAAGTGCCTATTTATACAGTGCACTATTACAAAATTATGGGCTTAAACCATGGGCGCCCAAAAACCCTAACCCTAGATTTAAACCATGGGTTATTTACAAAAAATAGGGGCTTCGACCCAACCCCGACACCCCTAAGACTATTTTGAGTCACAACTCCGCTTACAAACTTCCACAAAAACGCAGAGTTACCAAAGTTAAGGACCATTAAGGTCGGAGCCCCAACACCCGCATTTCTCTCGGCAGCAACATCCTCATTGTCATGCATTCTTTCTTTCCATATCACCATGTTTTGAGCAACCTAGACCTTCCAAAAACAATAATGGTATGCATCAGAATCATTCTTAAATCATTGAAAATCAAAATACTGAAGTTATATTTCCCATACTATTAGTTTAAGTTATCCACGGTCGGCACCGCCCATGCACCGTTGGAGATAGGCAGTGGCACCGCCTATCCACTACGTTATTGGCATGGTTCTCGGGTGTTACCGTGTATCCCGCAAGGGGTAGTTGCGGTGCCCACATTTTGAGTTTTAGGGCCTACCATACGGGCCCAAAACCCCACCAAATATCAAAATGAATGGTATGACATGAAAGATAAGGGTCTTAGCTATTACCTACAATTGGCGATGCTGAAAATGAATGGTGGAAACTCTCGGTATCAGCTATGGAAGATTTGACTAAGAAAATGCTCCAAGTGCTCTCTACTAGAGTCAAATAGTGAAATGATTTGATTTTTTACTATTTACTTGACTTATATAGGCATTTTTGGGTCCGACTTACTATAGTTTTGATATAAAATCATATTTTAGTCAAATTTTATCTGTCGTAATCCCTTAATGCTGGTCTTAAATGCATTTAACACTTGTTTTTGAGTCATTTGCAGGATAAGAGAACTTTAGTAAGAAGCTTTGAAAGTTTGTTTATGGATTTTTTGCACTTTCACAAAATGGAAAATGTCATTGAGCGTTTATTACGACACTTTGTCACACTCGTTAAAATCTAGTATCAAAGGTCCAAGTCCATTTCAAGTTTCTTTCCATGCTTGTAAAAATAAACGTTGTGTAAATAAGTGTTATGGAGTCCTCTTTTCACCTCTTTTTTAGGCTCCTTAAATACGAGAAGGTTGTCGAGTTCGTTTCTGATTCTTTCTAGGCTCGTAAAATATAACATTGTGTAAAAAAACATCATGGAGTTCTCTTTAAACTCTTTTCAGGTTCCCTATATACGAAAAGATCATCAAGCGATCTTGTCTTCTTCATGCTCGTTAAAGTATTTGAAGGGTCGTCCTTCCAATGGTAGGTTATCTCTTTTTCGGTTCAGATAGGACTAATGAAAAAGGAACACTCTAGCCAATCATGACTGCAAGAGTTCTCTAAGGTATGATTTTACACTTTTTCAGGCCTTAGGGACTAAATCATATGAAAAAGGACCCCTTTGGAGTCTTCTTCCATATTCGTTTAGACTCTCTAAACATGAACGATACCGAGTTTTCTTTCAGTGGACTCGTTAAATTAAACATTGAGAGACCCATTTTGGGAACAAACCCCTCCTCTCTCAGGTTTGAAAAACATATGAGTCTGGACTTGTCTTTTGACAAGCTATATAGATTGTTTGTTACCCTCTTTGAACTCGTAAAACTGAAAAGAGGCATTCATCAATCATGATGGGGGAAATGGGAAGGGAATCATTTTGTAAATAATGGCAGTTGTTTGTTGTTACCTTTGAACATGGCACTTGTCTGCACAATCATGTTAGTAAATTGGGTATTTAGCTGATCTCCATGACGATCCACTTTCATGAGTCATGTCACTCCTTTGAGTCTTTCAAAAGAATGCATTGTCCACTGTTTCATTGTGTGTCTGTCCCATTCAATCATGCTGCCAAGTCTTTTTGTTGTGGCACCCGATGTTCAAAGGGGATTTGAAGAATTTTTACCTCTGCAGTCTACACAGTCTTTGTGTCAGTATCTTTGAGTTAGTATTGTGGTTACTACATACACATCATTCCAGAACTATGTTCCAAGTTTCGTGTTGTCAATGTGGGACTCATCATGGCCCTCCTTCGATGAGACTTTTCTCATCGACATCAACTCATCATCTGGGAAATAGTCTTAGAAACAATATTTAGTACGTTGAGATCTGTATGCCTCAATGACAAATTCTCTCGCTCTTGACATAGGTTCACATCATTGACCTTTGATCGATAGGATTGACTGGGTGTTCAACATCAGGACATCTATTCACATTCAGTAGATTGTACTAGAGTACCTTGGGAATCATTGACATCAATGGTGATCTCCCTCACACGTGTTAACGGTTCACATCATTGGTCGGTAATCAACTAGTTTCTACCATGTTAGACTCCAGATCATTGTAATCACATGGATAGAATCGTACTTTGTGGAAGACAAGATGAAGACCCTGGGTGTTAGTTTGAAGCGCTCATTGCTTTTCCCTAGGTTGCGATGGAGTTTTGTATCTCTAGCATGGATCCACATTTGTATGGTCATGGCTATGCTTGAATTTGCATCTGTATGACATAGATCTACATTGTATGTCTGGTAGCTATGTCCAAGTTTGATTCATCTATCACATGGATCTACACTATATTCTAGTAGCCATGCTTGTTTATTCCTCTCATGGATCTGCCTTGTATTGGTCTGCAGCCATGAGTTTGGTTACTTGTGTCTATGAGTCAAAATTATGATGTACTACAGATGCCTACTTCACAACATGCTCTGATCGAGCTGACATTTTCATCTCATGACAATGACTTGTTCTCTCAAAGATCTCGTTTATCGTATCCCTCTAAGAATCATGCTTTGGGGGGCATCCTGTTATACAAAAATCTTGTCACCATCATGCGATAAGACATTTGACATACCTACTTGCCCTGAATCCCAGCTTCTGGAGTGGAAACCCATACTAAATGTCAATCTTTCATACAAATTCCCAGCACCGCGATTACCTTGTTATCCAGGAGCGGTACCTTGTTCGCACTGCCTATCCCCTCTTTCCCACAAGTGGTGCCACCGCTTATGTCCCTTGGTCCATAAGCGGTTATTACCAGAACCACTCTGTTATTAAAGGAGAAATGTGGTACCCTGGGTATAAAGGGAAAAAGTGAAGTTTCTTGAGGCTTCGAGATGATAAGCCTCGTCTCCTCCCTTATCCCTACTGTTGTGGGTCAGTTGAGATTGAGATCCCCCATCCTAGGATCTTGGAGGCCACCTCACCCACTAATGTCTCAACCA
>LPNX010089458.1:21377-83877 GCA_001517045.1 Pseudotsuga menziesii | reverse complement strand
GAGGTTTGATCTCTTAAATAATTAAAAAAAAAATTAAAATATTATTTTTATTATTGGAAAAAAAGTCCTGCACTAGTCCTATATGTTCTTTATATGTATACCGGTTTTCGTAAGTTTATTCCATCATTTAGACACTCAAACGTTGCACCCACAAAAACATATACCTTATAATTTGTCCCAAAAATAAAAAGTTCCCATGAAAAAATATCTAACTTTAGATAGTTAACATTATTTTCAATAGAAAAAATTATATATTTGGAAAGGTCATTCAATTTCCTACATTTCTTGTTTTTTACTGATTGCAAGATTCATTGCGTAAGTTTCCCAAAATATCCATGCAAGTTGATGGATGTCTATTTTTTTAGTTTTGTATTGCATCTAATGTGCCAAAAGAGACCCTCAACTTCTTGCACACACCCACATGTGTCATGGTGAGATTTGACCTCAATCACCCCTAGGTGGACCAATGGAAGCCCAACTCATCCTAAACAGTCACGAACCAAGGAATTAACATTGGTGAAGTGTGTTGGGGCATTAATGAGTTCAATAAAAGAGTGTATGAGAAGATAGAGGTGAGTGGGAGGCTTAATGTGGGAATAAATGATCCTAGGAGAGCCAAAATAGGAAAAATACACCACTAGCGCCCCTAGTCAAACCCAAATCCCCCAAATCAAGGAGGTAGCACTCCAAGGAATTAATGAAGGTGAACATGTGCTAATTTGACTAGAATAGAGCACTTGAGCATGTGTGAAAGGTCTGGAAATAACTAGTTCACCTTCTATATGAATTTCTCTAAGTCCAAGCATAGAAAATTGATGCATAGAAGCAAATGATATTGTCTAAGGTATAAACCAAGGTACTAAGGATGTATTGCTTCTCCAACACCCCCCCTTAATCCAGAATTAGTCAAAATTATTTATCAAGGCCTTGGAAAGTAAGGCACAAGTCACCTTTTTACAACAAAGTTTATTGATCCATGTAACCAAGGTAAGGAGGAAAACCTCATGGGACAAAACCTCCCCTCAAAAATGGATATGCAATAAATGAAAACGTCTTTGGCAGGTCCTCTTCTTCACTTGAATGAGCTAAAAGAACAACTTCTTGGTGATGGAGTTGGTGAAGATGTTGTGGATTCCAAGATCATGCATCAATGCATCAAAGTGTCATAAACAAAGATCATGTGGAGAGGCCCTTTGATGGTATTCATTTGATGATGGAGGGGCATCATAAGAGTGTATTTTTCTGCAAGCATACTCTGATCTAATAGAATAATAAACCATGTAAAAGATATCTCTGCAAACTCTTTCCCAAATAACATCAAAAGATTCAGCAAAATTTGCATTATGTGTAGCTCCCATATTATGAATAAAACCATGAATATTTCTCCCAATTTGATGAAGCACCTTCATATATATATACCAAATATCATGAGGCTTTGAAATATTAGAATATATTTCATATGCAGCAAAAAATATCAAAGGTATGGTGTCTCCATGACCGGATGGATCCATAGGAAGAGAAGAGTGACCAACTAGATCACAATTGCAATTGAGTGAACCTGGAAAGTATTGATACTTGAGAATCGAACCATGGATGGTGAAAGAAATTCCATACATATGGAACATACATCCAATTAATTCCAATTATATGGTTTTACAACCAATGAAAGACATACAATACATAACAACAACATATACATGAGACATAGCATTTGAAACTAGGCACTTTTTTGTATTTCCAACTAGTGATATTGAGGGTTGTTGGGTCTTTTGGTCATGAAATGGTTGGGGAAATGAGTCAATGAATGTCATAGGATTTATATATATATAAAATTGAGGACATATATCTATGGAACAACACACAACTCACAAGATAGATCAGACAATTTTACTTAGAAATTGAAGAATGAAACAGTGCAAAAATGGCTTACAATTGTGAATGCTTTCATTAATCAAAAGTAATTGGATAATTTATTACAATGTAATACACCGGTATTACTAACCATACAATTCGAATGCATGAGATAGGAATTGGAATTGATTGACTCTACCTAACTGCATGGATAATTGGACATGTATAAATCAATATCGAAGCTCAACTAGTTAGCCAAAGTTGCCTTAATCAGTGCACCAGTCAGTTAGAATTAGTTAACTGACCTAAATGAATGTGGTAGGTGAGAAATTGTGCCTTTCCACATGCAATCAACCAATGAATGGTGCTAATATTAGTTTTTCATCACATTTAAGCTAGCATTATGAACTTAGGATCTTTTCACTGAGAGAATAACAAGCACAGCAATAAAACATAAGCACATCACAAGAGACAAGAGACACAAAGAGATTTTCCTCGGGGAAACCATAAAGGAGAAAACCCCGCAACTTCCTCTAAGATAAAATCAGCACCAAAACAGTAAGAGATCTCCCAACAGCAGTGGCCTTCTAGTCCTAGTATATTTCCTCCTCCACAAGTGCGCCTCACTTAAGAGTGTGAATGATGTGTTTCATAATGTGATAAATAGAGAGACTCTCACTCTCTATTTATATTCATCCGTTCACTTGAATTTCCTTTTCACACGTAGGCTCAACCTAATAATTACTACTCGAGTCTACACCTTAATTAGTGTATAATAAATCAAGTGCCCCGAAACTGTGGGGACTTACCTAATGACTTGATATGACTTGATTACATTATAGAAACATCCCAGAATAAACATCGGGTTACAATACATAAGATACATAGAAGAATACATTCCGAAGTTACATATACATCAACACTCCCTCTTAACTAGGAAGGTATTTTTTCGACACAATTTTTAGCACTGGTCTTCTTCTCTGTATCAGCTAGATCATCTTGTCTTCAAGTCGTCTTCGTCTTCAAGTCATCTTTGTCTTCAAGTCATCTTCGGATCTAGATCATCTCTCGATCTGGATCATCATCACTGGATCTGGATCATCTCTCGATCTGGATCAAAATCACTGGATTGGATCTGGATCTGGATCTAGATCATCTCTCGATATGGATCATCATTACTGGATCTTGATCATCACTCGATATGGATCAACACTGGTGCTATCTCATGATTCTTGTCGTCATAGGAAGTTCTACAGAGCCAGCCCTTTTTCATGCTGGTTGTAGGCCTACCCTCATGTAGGTCTTCGCCCAGCACCTACATCTAACCTGCTCATCAGAAAGGCATGCCCAACACTCACATCTGATCATGCAGTAAACTACAATCCCATCAGAAAGGCCCAGCACTCACATTCACCAGCATGATAGGACACACCTACTATCATCTGTGAAATGGATCAATACTTACAACCACCAGCATGATAGGACACACCTACTATCATCTATGGAAAGGCACAGCGCTCACATCCACCAGCATAGTAGGACACACCTACTACCATCTGTGGAAAGGCTCAGCACTTATAGTCACCAGCATGGTAGGACACACCTACTACCATCTGTGAAAAGGCTCCGCACTTACAATCACCAGCACGGTAGGACACACCTACTACCATCCGTGAAATGGCACTGCACTTACAGTCACCAGCATGATAGGACACACCTACTATCATCTGTGAAATGACATAGCACTTATAGTCACCAGCATGATAGGACACACCTACTATCATCTGTGACAAGGCTCAACACTTACATCCATCGAGGCGGGAACATATCCTACTCACAATGATGGAAGGGCATGCACTCATATCTGATCATGAGGGGAACACATCCCAGCAATCATATCATAATGGCCCCCAGTCCTCCTCGACTGAGCTTCCTGGTAACTGACCAAACGTCTCCATTCTCCTAGAGAATGGCACTTGCCCTTACATCCGACCTGCTCATTGGAATGGCCAACACTCACATCTAACATGGAAGGAACTTAATCCTTTAGCCATGAACAGAGTGGTTCAGCCCTTACATCTAATCAAGTGGGAACACATCCCTCTATCACATCAGAATGGCTACTCAGTTCTTAGACTGAGTGTTCCTGGTAATTGACCAGGTGCCTCCATTCCTAGAATGGAAATTGCTCTTACATATGTCCTGCTCGACAGAATGGCCAGCACTCATATCTGACATGAAAGGGAGAAACCATATCATCATGACAGAATGGCTCAGCCCTTACATCTGACCTACTCGTCAGAATGGCTCTCTCAGTCCCGGACTGAGTGTTCCTGGTAACTGACCAGGTGCCTCCATTCCCAGAATGGCAGTCAGCACTCATATCTATCATGGAAGGAACCAAATACTCTCACCATGATAGAATGGCTCAGCCCTTATATCTGACCTACTCATCAGAATGGATTTGGATCTCTAGCACTCATATCTGACATGGAAGGAACCAAATCCTCTCACCATGACAGAATGGCTCAGCCCTTACATATTACCATGGAAGGAACCAATCCTCTCACCATGTCAGAATGGATATGGGTCTCATCACTTTCTCTTGGAGGGAACCTCGATCTGGAGAACACCAAGTCTCTCTCTGAAGTACTTGAACTTCATCCTAGCCAATGGCTTCATCAATACATCAGCTATCTATTCCTCGATCGCAACATACAGGAGCTTCACTGCTCCTCTCTGCACCATATCCCTGATATAGTGATACTTGATCTCGATATGCTACGACCTATCATGAAACACTGTATTCTCTAACAACTTCACACAACTCTGGTTGTCACAATGTATACAAGTAGTATCTAACTGGAGATCAAATATATCAGATAGTAGCTTCCACATCCATACTGCCTCACAACTAGCTGAACAAGCTGCGATATACTCTGATTCAGCTGTACTCAGTGCCACACAGGATTGCTTCCTGCTAAACCAAGAGATCACACCTGATCCCATACTGAAGCAACATCCCGAAGTACTCTTCCTGTTGATGGCACTGCCTGCCCAATCTGAATAACCTTCTAGGTTAATCTTTTGATTCGCATCATACTTGAGCCCATAATCAATTGTACCCTTTAGGTACCTCAAAATATGCTTTGCAGCTATCAAGTGAACACTTCTTGGATCTGTTAGGTACTGGCTCAAGGGGTTCACAGCAAAGAAAATATCTGGTCTCGTGTTCGTCAGGTACATCAATGACCCAATCATCTGACGATACACCATAGCATCAACCGACTCTGACGAAGCATCACTCAATAGCTTTAGGTTTGATGCCATTGGTGTAGCCATAGCCTTGTAGTCCATCATCCCGAACCTCTTCAGGATCTCTACTGCATACTTCCCTTATCCAAGGAAGATCCCATCTGTACTCTACCACACCCCCATACCTAGAACAATAGTGCATCAACACATAACAGGAGCATCACTGGTCTTCCACCTTCAACCTTGGATCAAAGGTTTGGAATCCACTTTACTCTTAGTAAATCCTAGAATCATCAGTAATCTTCCCATCCTGTCGTACCATTTCGAACCTCAGGATCTTCTACAATCACTCCCTTTGAAGTGGAGCATCATACTCCCTCTGTCTTCTGTACTCTATGCACTGAAACATTTTGTACTGGAGTGACAAGTAGTATCCATCTAGGATCACTGGATACTAAGATCCTCTATCTTGAACTTCTTCAAAAGTTCATCTTGCACCCATCTGTGAGCTTTTCATCCTCTATCAACCTTGTAGCAAAGGTTAAGATATTCATCAAGCTCATCATGTATGTGTTATCCCATGGGTGTCTTCTGAACTCGTACAAGGCCTTCTTTCATTTGCACACATGATTATGCATGTCATGTGACTTCACTTCTATTAGCTGTAAATGTTTCTTTGTAGACTATGCCTTCTCTTCATGAGAAGCCTCATGCCACGAATCTTGATGTTTCCATCTACTGCATGATGGAACTATGAACTTCTCTTTAGGTCTCGATACTATGCCCAGACATCATTCTTCTTGAACTGATCTTCCCTTTCTTCTTGGTGGCTGGAAGGTTCTACATCAATGATGTCACTGCACTCGTCATCTTTGTCTTTGAACTGTCATCACTTGTTCTTCGGAACAAGTCTTCATTCTTCTTTGCTTGTAGGCGATTAGGTATGCGATCTTTCCTACAATTCAAATGCAATTGTATGGTTAGAAACATTTCATAAGGAATATTTATACTGGCAAATACTTATGCATAAATAAATGATCATGCAACTACTTTAGCCAATACAGCATTCATCCATATCTCATTGAAACTTTCTAGATGCCTTCCATATCTACCAGGACAACATTGAGATTGTGCACTAATCCAATATGTCAGCAAAGAGGTTTCATTCTAGATAAGTAGCAATGGAGAATTTGTATAGCCCCATGAGCTACTTACCCATTACGTGCATATTAGTAGTATTCTGTCATTAATGGAAACATCATATCATGCATAATACCGTAACTGGATATATAACAAAATATAATGAAATGACAATTGAATACTTATCTTTATTTGTTTCAAGGGTAGACTCCTTCTTGAGCCTTCAGCTTCATCGTATTCTTCATTCATAATAGCATCGTTTCTTATCCAAAAGCTAAGGTGGATAAGAAGTTCTTCAAGAGTTGAGTTCTTCATATTCCTCATTGCTTGAGGAATATTCTTTGGATGTAAAGAGCTTGATCTTTAGTTGCTCCCACCTTCTCCTCTTGAGCTTCTTCTTCTTGTGAGTTCTCTTTCTAGAGTCTATTGAAAGTAATCACTTACTTCTAGCACACATTCCTCACATGAATGAATTCCACGATCCTTGGAGGCCATTCAAGGTGGCCATCACCACTTTTGCATTCTTCACTTTTTCTTTTACCACTTCAAGTTGTTCTTTTATTTGAGAGACTCTTATGACTACATGGTCTTTGCATTCTGGATCTTCACATTCTTCAACTGGTTTCTTTAAGTCATATTCTAATTTTTTTCTTCCCTTCAAATAGCTTGAAATTATGGAAGACCTTCAACAGCTTTGCTTGCAATAGGTAGTGCTCTGTAATGCCAAAGCTCATTTGGCTCTACTGTGTCATGGATCAAGGCTTGTTCTGGATATCCCTTCAATTTGTACAAGCGTCATTCTTGTTCTTCAATCACTACCACATCATCGATAGTCTTTCCTTTTGGCCATATGATGACTTGACCATCTATGAATGCAGCCCACATTCCTTTTGCATCAATGTTGAAATGGAGAGAAGGTTCTTCTTCAATCCTAGCACAAACAATACTTATTTCATTGTTAGAGACTTACCAGAGTCTAGCTTGTATGAAGATTCCCCACTACCTGTTATTGGAAATTGGTAGTCATCTCCTAGTTTCACCTTGTGAGGTGATTCATGTTCTGACAGTCCTACAAAGGATTCCTTGAATCCCATCATATGTTTGGAAGCCCCACTTTCTATAAGCCAATCATCACTTCCATGAGTAATGTTACCTATGAGAGCTGATATCAGAACATATTCATCCTTGCTTGAAGAATATTCACTTTCATATCTGGATCTCTTTCTAGATGGTTCATCATCCTTTGCAGCATGAGCATGATGTCTTCTTTGGCCTTGACCAAGTTCTTCTTGTGAAAGGCTTCTAACCTCGTCTCCCTCTGAAACTGGAACCTCTATACTCAGGTAGGTGTCCAATCCAGTTTCTTTAGAGAGATCAGATACTTCCAGGCTTGGAAGTTTTCAACTTCTCCAAGCTTGTCACCAAGCTGATGTGATATATCATATTGAAATGAGAACCTCAAATGGAAATAGCAAAGGATTAGATCTTACTGATTTGAGGTGTCTGTCCTTGTCTCGGAGCTCGCTGATCTAGGGTTTTTCACAGAAACCCTAATTTTCAAAACTTGGAATCTTTTAGATATGATTGGATAAATAGATATATCTCTTCAAATGGATCTGTCCAATGTACTCCTTTTCTAAAAATAGTGGAGGGAAGCTCCTGGAATAGAAAGCCCTAATTTTCCAATTTCTTCTGCAGAAATGCCTGTTACTGTTTCTATGATATATTCGCAATTACTGCTCCTCTATATTTGAAATTTCACACTGAGGTAACCTCGCATGTCCCTGATCCAACACTACAATTTTCATCAAAATTGGTTTCACCATTTGGTATTTATGATCCTTTTCCCAAGGTGACGTGTTACAGGACTGTTCAGAACAACGAAGTTGTACGGCATTCCACGTGTCATTGGTTCATCTTCTGAGTCTGATATTTGGACCATCACAATTACAGTCTGTTCCCTTTTTGGAACATCTTCAGGAATTCCACTTGGACCTCTGTAGCTCAAGATATTGTAGATCTCCCCAGATTTCCTGTTCAGGGATGAATTATGGAAGAGGCTGGAACCCTAACTTGGAGAGATCATATCTCTTGGAGTACAACGAATCGGAGTCTGATTTTTGGACACAGGCTTCATCAGGATTTTATATTCCACCCCTGCAATTTTCAATTTCCGAGACTTCACCAATCTCAAAATATAGCGACTGTACCAAAACTTAGCAATTTTAGTATTTAGGGTTTCTCCTAGCTCAGGGTCAAACTAGGGTTTGACTTTCCTGGAGTTTTACTCTACCAAATTTCTTGATCCAGGTTTCTAAACTTCGGTTTTGATGAGGAGAATAACCCTATGCTGGTCTCACTCAAAAATTCATCTTATGTAGAAAGCCCTAATTTTCGCATCGAAGACTGAAAATGCTCGAAATCAAATTTCGCTTCGACAGAAAGATGTGCCCTAAGGAGGAGAGTTGTTCCACCTTACTTTTGCTGAAAATATATGGAGGAAGATCCACAAAATAGGAAGCCCTAGTTCCTGTAGCTTCATAATGTCTTCTTCTTAGGTTAGCTCTGATACCATGTTAGTTTTTCATCACATTTAAGCTAGCATTATGAACTTAGGATCTTTTCATTGAGAGAATAACAAGCACAGCAATAAAACATAAGCACATCACAAGAGACAAGAGACACAAAGAGATTTTCCTTGGGGAAAGAATAAAGGAGAAAACCTCACAACTTCCTCTAAGATAAAATAAGCACCAAAACAGTAATCGATCTCCCAACAGCAGTGGCCTTCTAGTCCCAGTATATTTCCTCCTCCACAAGTGCGCCTCACTTAAGAGTGTGAATGATGTGTTTCACAATGTGATAAATAGAGAGACTCTCACTCTCTATTTATATTCATCTGTTCACTTGAATTTCCTTTTCATACGTAGGATCAACCTAATAATTACTACTCGAGCCTACACCTTAATTAGTGTATAATAACTCAAGTGCCCCGAAACTATGGGGACTTACCTAATGACTTGATATGACTTGATTACATTATAGAAACATCCCGGAATAAACATCGGGTTACAATACATAAGATACATAGAAGAATACATTCCGAAGTTACATATACATCAACAGCTAACTGAATGTAACTCGATGTAACTAAATGTAACCGACTCCTAACTAGGCTTAACTAGTCACTAACTAAACTCAAATGAAGGAGGTTGGTTTCGGCACTCCCAGTGGCTCCTAAATTGTAGATATTAATCTAGTAGGCTCCAAACTGATGCATGAAAGTGCAGTCAATGGAATTTAGCCTCAACTAGTGTTTCACACACTCTAGTAACTGTTACATGTGGCCGAATTAGGCCATGTGGACACAATGATGTTAGTGACTAAATATATATTGAAAGACTCCTAATTTAGACATGATTGACCAAATTGGACAAGGGATGATTACAATCCTAACACCTCGACTAAATGCTAACTTGGAAAATTTTTGGTCCTTGGTAACTAAGACCATAGGTCACCCATTACAACTAAAGCAAAGTAACTACTTAATACAAGGAACCAAGAAAAAAACCCTCCTCAAACTAAGCAAGTAGAATAAGGAGCAATCTTGTTCTTCTGTGCATATGTATCATGGGGCCTGGCATGTGAACTTCTCCATAATTATTTCTATAGGAATATTCCACTTTGGAAGAAGAATAATATGCTCAACTAAATCAGAAATATAGACAGTTGTTGGATGATAACTGGACCCATGTAGAGCAACTGAAATCAACTGATAAGAGAGAAAATGTGCTTGAGGATTTGAACCATGTGAATAAAACTCAAGAAAATGATATGTTTCATCCTTGAAAAACAAACAATGAGTGGTAAAATCAGCCCCAATTGTTAGGAGAAATTGTCCCGGCGGATGCAGAATGTCTTCCTCTTTACTAGTTCTGTGAGAAGATGAGCATGTGAACAAAGGTAGAGAATCCCTGGGACTGTGGAGAGAGAATGCTTGAGATCCATAATCTAATATAGATTTATAAATAACTAATGATTCACAAAATAAAATATCAGCAACCTCATAAGAGGAAACTAACACCAAATCTCCACCAGCAAATTTGAATAAGACTTGCGGTACTTGATTTTTCACACCAAGATTGGTGAGAGCAGCTACAAGCATGACTGAAAGCTATTGGAATCTAAAATTTGAACCAAATAATATCAAATAATATCCAAATAATATCATATCATATCCAAAAAATTTCATATCATATCCAAAAATGCGGAATGAAATCAAATCCCGAGCAGCAAATTTGAAGGAGACTTGCGGTACTTGTTTCTTCACACCAAAATTGATGAGAACAGCTACAAGCAATAATGAAAGATCATGAACCTGAAACATTGAAGAAATTAATATCAGATAATATCCAAATAATATCATATCAGATTCAATAAATTTCATATCATATTCAAAAGTATGGTCCACCGAGACGGTAGATGCACAGTTTTCTCCTTTTTCAAAATTATGAATATTGGTGCATGCAATCCTGTAGGAATTTGCTGGAAGATATATATCAAGGAGAGTGAATGGATCACTCCTAAAATATGATAATTTTTCCAAAATATCTAATTTATTACTTATCTTCACACCAATAGCAACATTATAGGGAGAGAACTCAAATTCCTCTTCACTTTCGGAAGCAATCACTAGCAAATTTTGCATAGAATTTAATGGACAATCACTGCAAAATGTTTGTATAGAAGTGTAGCACTGTTTTTATTCAATGTCATAGATTCAAATGTATTCTTTATGTATCATCCATATGAGAATATGATATATCATAGATATCACAAACTTCCAGAGCATCAGGAGAAGGAGTCACTGCAAGGAGACTTTCTTCAATTCGAATTGACTGTGTAGAAGATTTTGCTACTTCTTCATCTTGAACAACTTCAGCAAAGAGAGTAGAGTCCAAGAATTTTGGATCAAGAAGTATTGTGGTTCTGGGTGTGCTCTCCAAAGTTCTATTATGATCCTCTCTATTCTTGCCAAATGTTCTGACCAATTTTGTCTAGAGATCCTTTGGGTATTCAACAGATTTAGTGAGGTAGCACAAGCTAGGAGAAAGGGACATACCTATTTATCCAAAGGTTGTATCACTGTCATTTAGGCAATCATTCTCATTATCATAAGACTCTTTACCAATTCCAATAGACACCTCATATATATCTTTTCTCTTGAGAGATGCAATCATCTTCAACTTCCATTCTAAATATCTTGTGAATGGGGTGAGAAGAGGAACTGATGAATCCATTCGAAGTTGTACCTACAAAAAAAAATGGGCAGCATTAGGTTGGGCATCCTGCACTTTTCAATTTTTCATTACACTCAGCTTAGTTAATCAAGCAAGCTTGATCAGCAATTCCTTTGTTTAGGATTTCTGTGGTAAACTTGCCACTTCTGGTGCAGAGCTGGAAGGAGCAATTTTTCTAAAAAAAAAATAGATCCAGCATGAGATATGTAGAAAGGAGAAGTGCCTTGCCCTACTGAGGATATGATACCATATAAAATTGATCACATAGATCTGTGGACGAACACACAACTCGCAATATAGATCAGACACTTTTACTCAGAAATTGAAGAATGAAACAATGCAAAAATGGCTTGCAACTGTAAATGTTTTCATTAATCAAAAGTAATTGGATAATTAATTACAATGTAATACATTGGTATTAATATCCAGTCAATTTGAATGAATGAGAGGGGAATTCAAATTGATTGAATCTTCCTAACTGCATGGATAACTGGACATGTTTAAATCATTATCAGAGCTCAACTAGTTATCCCCAGTGTCCTCAATCAGTGCACTAGTTAGTTAGAATTAGTTAATAGCCTAACTGAATGTGGTAGGTGAGGAATTGTGGCTTCCCAGATGCAATCA
This sequence comes from Pseudotsuga menziesii, assembly GCA_001517045.1. Classification (NCBI taxonomy): domain Eukaryota; kingdom Viridiplantae; phylum Streptophyta; class Pinopsida; order Pinales; family Pinaceae; genus Pseudotsuga; species Pseudotsuga menziesii. The sequence goes on along the minus strand of LPNX010089458.1, from coordinate 71,704 downwards.
ATCAATGACTGGTGCTAACTGAATGTAACTGTCTCCTAATTAGTCTTTACTAGTCACTAACTGAACTCAACTGAAGTAGGTTGGTTTCGACACTCCCAATGACTCCTAAATTGTAGGGATTGGTTTAGGAGGCTCCTAAATGGATGCATGCAAGTGCAGTTAGTGACAGTTATCCTCAACTAGTGTTCCCAACACTCTAGTAACTAGTACATGTGTCCCAATTAGGCCATGTGGACCTAATGATGCTAGTGACTAAATATAGACTGAAATATTCCTAATTTAGACATGATTGAACAAATTGGAGAAGGGAGGATCATAATCCTAACAATATCATCCTGTATATCATCTCCAGAATCAGAAATGCAAAGATCTGATTGGATTGGGAAAGGGATTTTAGAAGGCACATAAAAAACTAGTGAAAAATGAGTAGTTTTTAGAGGAAGCTTTGGTGAGCTGACTGGGTTTTGTTCCAAGGAAGGCATGGAGGCTTCAGGTTCTGATATATTAGAAGGTGAATCAGAAATAGATCTATCAGAAACAAAGAAAACAAAAATGGGTTTTATCCATGCACTCAATGCATGCTCAACCTTACCATTTCCTTGCTTGTGCTCCCATCTTTTTGCAAATTATAGAAGAGCAATATGGTTCTCCTCAAGGAGATTGGTCCTGAATTCCATCTTCTTTATGAAGCAATATTTATCAAGATGTGAAGCTCTACAATAACTACATGTGGGTATTTCTCTCTTGTTTCTCCTCCTCATGTATCTCTAGCTCCCATCAATTGAACTGGAGCTTTCTGAACTTGATTGCTTCCTCTCTTTCTCCTTTTTATTCAAATCTGTATTCTTGCTCTGGGATTGATTTAATAAACCAGCAGAAAGGTCTTGATATTTGGATTTGATTATGGTACCCATTTGTATGAGCTTTTCTTGCTCATGGTTCAAAGACTCCATGAAATCTGCTAGCGCATACCTCTTCCAATTTCTAGTTGTAAGCCTGCTTGAGTGGAATGTTGATTCTGAAACATACACCGAAAACTCAGGCCCTAACTTAGAAAGAATGGACACGATAATATGATCCTATTTCTTCTCTATGCCACAATGTTTTAGTTGAATTAATAGCACTTTCAACTTCGTAAATAAGTATTCAATGGTCTCGTAGTGGGATGGGATTAGAGATATTATCTTGTTCTCAAGATGATGGCCTCTCATTTCATCTGTCTTGCTGAATAGTGACTCAAACTTGAGCCAAAATTCATTCAGTGTGCCCATACTTTCTATATGAAAGAGGAGTTCCCTTGAAGTGTTGATATAGAACATATCAAAAGCTTCATCAAGTCTATTAAAATACTTATCTTTCTCCACAGTAGAATTTGGCTCAGGTTCAGTCCCCATGGTGACTCAGTAGAGGCCCTTGGACCTAAACTAGATGACCAACTTGGTATTCCATTCAAAATAATTTAATGGAGTAATCAATTCTTGAGTTTTCTCCATCCTGATTGTGTAACTTGTGAAAAAATCATTGTTAACCTCCAAGGAAAACACTCAAGTTTTCTGGAAATATGCCCTAGACAACAACTTAAACCTCACAATATTTGTTTGCAGCTTCAAATAGCTATGATACCATGTCATAATTTTATTCATAGTGATATCTAAGAGATAGATAGATATTGCCACTCAAATTATTTGAAAAAATGTACAAGAGAACAACAAAAGAGACAAAAAATAGTTGTAATAACACATGTTTATGGTGCTAATTACTAATCATATTACTACAGTACATCTTGTAGATGTTATGGTACACTTTCATAATACATTGGACAAAATTAATGAGGCTCAAGGAGCCAACTAGGAATGTACATGTGTCATGGTGAGATTTGACCTCAATCCCCCCTAGGTTGACTAATGGAGCCCCAACACAGCCTAAAAAGTTGCAAACCAAAGTGAAAACATTGGTGAAGTCTGCTGGGGGATTAAAGAGTCCAAGAAAAGCATGGGTGAGAAGATAGAGGTGAGTGGGAGGCTCAATGTGGCAATAAATGCTCCTAAGAGAGCCAAAATAGGAAAAATAGACCACTAGTTCCCTTAGTCAAACCCATATCCCCCAAATCAAGGAGGTATAACTCCAAGGCATTAATGAGGGTAAACATGTGCTGATTTGAGAAAACTACAGTGCTCAAGCATGTGTGAAAGGTCTGAAAATAACCAGTTCACCTCCTATACGAATTTCCCTAAGTCTAACCATAGAAAATTGATGGATAGAAGAAAATGATATTGTCTAAGGTATAAAGCAAGGTATGAAGGATGCATTACTTCTCCAAAACCCCACCTTATTCCAGACTTAGTATAACTTATTCAAAATGATTTATTAAGGCATTGGAAACTAAGGAACAAGTCACCTTTTTACAACAAAGTTTATAGATCCATGTAACCGAGGTAAGGAGGAAAACCTAATGGGAAAAAAACTCCCCTCAAACATGGATATGACAGAGATAAAAAGGTTTTCATGGATTCCTCTTCTTCACTTGAATGAGCTGAAAGAACAACTTCTTGGTTATGGACTTGGTGAATATGTTGTGGATGTCAAGATCATGCATCAATGCATCAAAGTGTTGTAAACAAAGATCATGTGGAGAGGCCCTTTGATGGTCATAATTTGATGATGGAGAGGCATCATAAGAGTGTATTTTTCTGCAAGCATATTCATATCTAATACCATAATCAAACATGGAAAACATATCTCTGCAAACACTTTCCCAAATAACATCAAAAGGTTCGACAAAATCTGCATTATGTGTAGCTTGGGAGTGGATGTTCAAGTATGGAGACTTGAGATTTGAACCATGGGTGGTGAAATAAATTCCATACATATGGAACATACGTCTCATGAATTCCAATTATATGTATTTATAAGCAATGAAATACATACAAGACATAATAAGACCATATACAAGAGACATAGGATTGGAAACTAAGCAATATTCTGAATTTCCAACTAGTGATCTTGAGGGTTGTTTTTCCTTTTGGTAATGAAATGGTTGTGAAAATGAGACAATTAATTTCATAGGATTTATATCAGCCTATATATCATCATTATAATCATAAATGGAAATATCTGATTGGATTGGGAAAGGACTTTCAGAAGGCACATAAAAAACTAGTGAAAAATGACGAGTTTTTAGAGGAAGCTTTGGTGAACTGACTAGAGTTTCTTCCAAGAAAGGGAGGGAGGCTTAAGATTTTGATATATATGAAGGTGAGTCAGAAATATAGCTATAAAAAATAGAGAAAAAATAAATGGGTCTTACCCATGCACTCAATGCATGCTCAACCTTACCATTTCCTTGCTTGCGCTCCCATCTTTTTGCAAATTATGGAAGAGCAATATGGTTCTCCTCAAGGAGCTTGGTCAAGATTCCCATATTATTTCTAAAGAAATATTTCTCAAGACATGAACCTATACAATAACCACATGTGTGTATTTCTCTCTTTTTTCTCCTCCTCCTAGATCTAGAGCTATCATCAGTAGAACTGGAGCTTTTTGAACTTAATTGCTTCTTTTATTTTTCCTTTTGCTTCAAATCTTTCTTCTTGATTTGGGATTGATTTGAGACACCAGAAGCAACGCATTGATCTTTGGATTTTATGATGGTACCCATTTGTATGATCTTGTCCTGCTCATGAGTCAAAGACTCCAGGAAATCTACTAGTTGTAAGCCAGCTTGAGTGGAATGTTGAAACATACACTGAATAATCAGGCCCTAACTTTAAAGGATGTACAAGATAAGTTGATCCTATTTATTATATATGACACAATGTTTTATTTGAATTACTGGTGCTTTCAACTTGGTAAAGAAGTCATCAATGGTCTCGTAGTGAGATGGGCCCAGCGATATTAGCTCGTTCACAAGTTGATGGCCTCTCATTTCATGTGTCTTCCCGAATAGTCACTCAAAATTGAGCCAAGATTCATTCGATGTGCCAATACTTTCTATATGAAAGAGGAGTTCCCTTGAAGTGTTGAGACTGAGCATACTGAAATCTTCATCAATTCTATTAAAATACTTATCTTTCTCCACAACAGAATTTGGCTTGAGTTCAATCCCCATGGTAATTTGGTAGAGGACCTTGGACCTCAACTAGATGACCATCTTGGCCTTCCATCCAAAATAATTGAATGGAGTAAGAAATTCTTGAGTTTGCTCCATCCTTCTTGTGCAACCTATGACAAAAACGTTGTTAACCTACAAGGACACTCAAGTTTTTTGGAAATATTCCCTAAACAACAACTCAAACCTCACAAGATTTGTTTTCAACTCCAACTAGATCTGATACCATGCAAGAAATTGATTCACAGTGATATCTAAGAGCTAGATCAATATTCATGCTCAAATTATTTGATAAAATGTGCAAGAGAGCAACAAAAGAGATAGAAAATAGCTGGAATAGCACATGTAAATGGTGCTAATTACTAATCATATTATTACAGTAAATCTTGTGGATGTTATAACACACATTTATAATACATTGAAAACAATTCGTGAAATGCAAGGATAGGCTACAACCCTCCACCAAACCACTAACCATCACTTATCTCACACCCTCATTCAATCAACACACAAGGTCATATTCTCAATTTTTCCAATTCATTTCCAGTGGTGAATTATTTAGCTATTTATTATTTAATTGTAGCTTGTGGGTTAACAAATTTTCTATTGGATGTTCTTTGTATATACTAGATAATGATTCCATCACAATGGAATTATATCATAGCTTGGAGGGTGTAAGAATGTAAGGATACACGTGGAATGCTAAACCACTTAGTTCAAAAGGTTAGATCCTATAATATCAATGTCTCATATGGCTGAGGAACATATCATAGTGGTGCTACACAAACAATATAAATCATAAATGTTTCTAATTGGAGTCATTATGGGATTGAGTGTTATCCTTCCCAGACAACTTGTATTCCCATAAGTGACACATTCATATCATAATGATTACATTGTTGTAATTTATTTGAGCTATTTTATTAATTGGTTGTTTGCACTAAAAAATCTAGGATTTACCTTTTCTACCATCCTCAAAATGAGCGGAAGTTCCCGGAACTTTCCCCAGGATATTTACCTCGCTAAAAGGAAAAAAATATGAATTTTACCCACAATAGTCTTTTTTAGGTGGATAGCTAGTAATTCTAAGCGTACATAATCCCATTAATGGAGTGATTCACTTCAATCCTTTTCCAGTGGATTATAGAACTGAAAATCCTGTGACTAGCAACCCTTTTAAAAAACACTCAGATAACATCAACAACAAAAATTTTAATTCCAAATGGGAAATATATATTTCATTCCATGAGGATGGAAAGTCCACTAGATACTAGATCTTTATAAAGGGAAGCAACATCAACTACTATCATAGTGTTGAAAATATGATATAGAGTGACATAATTAAAACTCCAATATTAATAGTTGATATACAATGTTTGAGACATAACATACCATCTTAATAGATCTATAACTAGATTAAACTTGAACTAAATCAAAATTTCACTAAAATATTATATTTTCTATTAATAATGTTCAATCATTTTGTAATTTGATACTATCACATCTTGTGCTGGAATTATATAAAGAGAAAATTTCCAAAATTATTCATCTGCATCTCAAATATTAGGGAGATGAGAGACTTTTAACTAGAAATAGTGTAAACAATAACATCTACACTCATGAACAGTAGGAAAAATACTCTTTAAAAATGTATTATATGGAATGCTTTCAATATGAATAGATAAATCATAATTTCCTATCAAGTCAACCAAACTCATTTTATTGATAGAATTTTACTTGAGCCACTAATATAATCTGCACATAATAGTACATATATTTTTATATAGAAACTTTAACAATTAATTAACTCCAATCTTTAAAGCCCTACTTCCCACATGAAAAACTATAAATTTGCTTATTTTTTGAAAAAATGTACTAAACATAGAGGGATATCATTGCAGACAGTCTTCGTCAATATCTTCATCCAAAAGAACTAACAAACTTTGCAACCCTTTCTGCAAGCACCTGGTATTTCAGGTGAGACCAACATGTATATAGGATTATTCTTACACTCCCCATAAGCTTACCACTTGCCACAATGGGGATTTACATCCACAAAATTATATGAGGTTTGTCTTTGCTTATCAAAAGATTCTACATGTTGAATATTGTAACTTCAAAGGATATTCTAAATGTATTTTGTTAATGTAACCCAAGGGAGATGTTATTATTCCTCTGACGGGGTGTTACTATTGTATTTGGTCATCACAGGGTCATGAGGTAAATCCTCCATTGTAAGTCGGGTCATTAGTACCCTAATGAATAATATAATATACTATTTTGAGTCTTCCTAGGTGAATCTGGCCCAGACAGTTTAGTGGGGCTGACTTGATTAGGACAAAAGTCAGTTGACTCATTATGTATAAATAGAAGAGACGTTGTTCTTATTTGGACACACAGACTCCGACTTGTGTAGCACATAGGAGAGAGAGAGAGAGAGAGAGAGAGAGAGAGAGAGAGAGAGAGAGAGAGAGAGAGATAACAACAAGGAGTAAGATAACTATTTTTGGGTTATATTTTAAACATATTATACAGAGGAAGTTTTGTCGGGTTTTCTTTCCCTTGAGGGTTTCCCAGGATAAATACTGTGTCTATATTGTGATTGTGTTTCTATCAGTGATTTTGGATATGTTGCTACTATGATTTCGAATTGAATACTAAGGTTATCTAGTATATCATATGAAATCTTAACATGGTATAAGAGCTAACCTGATTAGGACAAGTTTCACAAGGTGAAACCCTCTCTCTCTCCTCTCTGGAAGAAATTAGGGTTTCTGCAAATTTTGGAATTTGGAAGATCTACTTGCATAGAAATTTGCACCTCCCTAGAACGCATATAGAGTCAATATTTTTGGGTGGTTGAATCTTCAGGAAATCAAAACCCTAGTTAGGTAGTGAACCATAAAACTGTAGTGAAATAGAACTAGAAATTCTACAGTGTTGTAACCTCGCAAGTAGGATTTGAAGGTTGGAGATTTGGGATCTCCAGAAAGCAGTTGGATCAACCGAATATCTTCCCTCAAGAACATCTACTAGTAAGGTCAACTTTTGATTTTTAGAATTGTTAATTTTTTGTGACCTATTGGATAGGACGGCCCCAAGCACTAAGCTTGAGGACAAATTGGAAGACATAGAAAACTTCCTAGCATGGAAGTGCATGATTGGTCTCATTCTCAGAGAGAATGGTCTTGAGAAGTACATCAAGAATGAAGTTGCAGAACCAACCGAAGCTGAAGGTAAGGAGAAGCATGAACAAAACCTAGTCAAGGAAATGAGGATCATTGCTTGCTCTATCAAGGATCAGTTGATCCCACAAGTGTCATTGAAGAAGACACCAAAGAAAATTTATGATTCTCTTTCTAGAATGTATGAAGGAAGGAACATCAACAGAAAGATGAACCTAAGAGCTCAACTGAAGGGAACCAAAATTAGCAAAGGAGAATAAATTCAAGATTACTTCACAAGGGGCTCCCAATTTAGAGAACAAATAAATGCTATTGGAGACACCCTTGATGAGGATGAACTAGTTATGACTGTTCTTAATGGTCTCACTAGACCTTGGCACTCATTCATACAAGCTCTGTGTGCTATAAAAAAAAGTATGAAGACCTAGCATGGGAATACTACATTGAAGAAGAATCTAGAGTATCCAACATAGAAGCTCTACTTAGAGAAGATGATCAAGCTATAGCCACCCATACTAAATAAAGGAAACATTCAAACTTCAAGAAGAGTAATTAGGAGCCTTCCAAGAATAAGTTTCAAAAGAAGAAGAAGGATTACTCAAAGTACCAATGCTACAACTATCATTAGATAGGACACCTAGACAAAGAGTTTCCATCGCCAAAGAGGAATAAAAACAACAAGAGACATCATGCTCATCTAGCTGAAGATGAGGATGAAGAAGAAAGATCTTGAAATATAATAATAAAAGAAGAATATGTATTATTATCTGCACTCGTTGGGTCTATAACACATGGATAAGACACATGGTGTATTGATAGTGGTGCCTCGAAGCATATGACAGGGAAGAAGAAAAATCTATCAAGAGTTGAAGGGAAGAACTCTCCCCAAAAAGTATCATTGGAATATGGCTATCAATATCCCATCAAAGGTATTGATGAATCAAGCTACAAGCTTGACTCTGGGACTTCCATGAAGATGAAGGAAGTACGGTATGTACCCGGTTTGAAAAAGAACTTACTTTCCATCTCAGCTCTAGATAAGAAAGCATATATATTTTATTTTATAGATGGACAAGTACTGATGTGGTCCAAAGGAAATACACTTGAAGATGTTTTGGTCATTGGAGAAGAAGAAGAAGGATTGTATAAAATCAAAGGACATCTAGAGATAACCCTTTTCCCTAACACTACCAGCTCAAGTGAACTGTGGCATAGAAAGTTTGCTCACATCAAATACAAAGCATTTCCCTATGTGAGGAAGGTGGTGATATGGTTACAAAATTTGAAGATTGATAATGAGGGTACTTGCAAAGGATTTGAAAGTGGAAAGAACATAAATAATCCCTTTTCGAAAAGTGAAACAAAGACCAAAGGTACATTAGAACTAATTCATTCAGATGTGTGCAGTCCTATGCCCTCTACATCCTTAAGTGGATATGAATATTGTGTCGCATTTATTGATGATTATTCAATAAATACTTGGATATACTTCTTTAAGAACAAGAGTGAAGTGTTCGAGAAATTTAAGGAGTTTAAAGCCTTGATAGAGAACCTTTCAAAAAAGAGAATCAAGACACTGAGAACAAATAATGGTGGATAATACACTTCAAAGGAATTTGAAGCGTTTTGTAAGGAGGAAGGAATAAATGGGGAACTAACCACTCCCTATAATCCCCAACAGAATGTTGTTGTGGAAATAAATAATAGAACTATTATGGAAGTAGTAAATACCATGATTCTTGACCAAGACCTCCCCATGTACCTATGAGTTGAAGCAGCAAGAACAATTGTATATGTGAAAAATATATTATCTCATAGCTCTCTTGGATTCAAGACTCCTAAAGAAATGTATGCAGGAAAGAAACCTGAAGTGAGCCATCTCAAGATATTTTTCTATCCAATATATGTACATATTTTGAAAGGGAAGAGAACCAAGTAGGATCCTTCTAGAAAGAAGGCAATATTTGTAAGATATTGTGAAGTCTCCAAAGCCTTCAGGATATATATCTTAGGATTCCATCATATTGATATTAGTAGGAATGTAACATTTGATGAATAGACAAATCTTAATAAATCTATAAGGTCTTATCTTGAAGAAGTGCATGAAGAGGATGCGCCTCCCAGAAGGATAGAAGCTAGACACACTCCTGAAATAGTAGCATATGAAGATCATGACATGATAGAACCTGAGGAAACCCCTACTATGGATATCTATCGAAAGATAAAACCTACTTGGGTATGAGAAATCATACAAGAAGTAGAGATATATGGAGCTCGAGAAGGATCCACAAGAACCAACAAAAGATCAAAGCCATATTCCAATTATGTAGATTTGATGTGTGACCTTGTATATCAAGAGCCCACCAGTTATGAGGAAGCTGCTTATAATAAAGAATGGGTTGAAGCAATTATGGAAGAATACCAATCGATCATGAAGAATGGTGTTTGGTATATAGTACCCAAACCTGAAAACTAGAGTGTGGTATCTTCAAAATGGATCTACAAGATGAAACATGCTGACAATGGAAGTATTGAAAATTACAAAGCAATATTTGTGTCTAGAGGATTCTCTCATAAAGAGGGCATCAAATATGAAGAGACTTTTTCTCCAGTATAAAGGTACACTTCCATCAAAACTATCATCGCACTTGCTTTCATGATGAAGTTGGACTTACACCATATGGATGTAAATACAACCTTCCTTAATGGTGTGACTGAGGAAGAGGTTTACATCGAACAACCATAAGGATTTGAATTCGAATACATAGTGACTCATGTATGCAAGTTGAAAATGGCTCTGTATGGACTGAATCAAGCTCCTAGAGCTTGGTATGGTAGAATAGATAGATTCTTGGCAAGCATGGGATTTACCAAAAGTAAAGTTAATACTAACCTTTATATGAATATTATGGATGATGAACCAGAAAACTATTGTTGTATGTGGATGATCTATTTCTGACTAGAAATGAGAAGCATATCAAGTATTGCAAGAAGAATTTAGCTTAAGAGTTCAAGATTAAATATGTGGGATTGATGCCTTATTTCCTAGGGATGGAAGTGTGGAAAATCTCAGAAGGAATATTTCTAAATTAGAGAAAGTATGTATTAGAAATATTGAAATATTTGATATGTTGGATTGTAAAGCCATTTCCACACCCATGGACACCGAATTGAAGCTGTTGTATGATGGGACATCGTAGTTAGTGGATATGACTCAGTACAAATAAATTATTTGGTCATTGATGTATCTGACGAACACAAGGCCAAATATATGCTTTGTTGTGAACACAATAAGTCAGTATCTAATTAAAACTAGCGGCAGGTTTACCTCATAGCTGCAAAGCATGTGATGAGGTATCTTAAAGGTGTTAGAATTTTTATCGTTCAAGCTAACATTATCTTAGGATATTATCTGAGAGAATAACATGCACAACAATAAAAACAAGAGACAAGAGACACAAAGAATTTTCCTCGGGGAAACCATAAAGGAGAAAGCCCCGCAACTTCCTCAAAGATAGAATGAGCACCAATGGTAGCAGTAAACCCCGAAAATAGAAAATATGTTCTCCACAGCTTGTTCTCTCTCTCACACTTGAGAGTGCTTCTCCTCTCTCACTCATGTGCCCCAATGAGTGAGTGTGTGTGTGTGTTATAAATAGAGAGTCTCACTCTCTATTTATATTCTTTCATTCACTTTATGTCTACTTTAACATTTCATCCCCACTTAACAATTACTTACTAGAGGCGACATATCTAGGAGATTCTAATAACCATAGTGCCCCACAACTGTGGGAAATTTTCCCTCCGATCAACAAGGAGGGTTAACCTTGAAACAAATTTGGGGACTATTGCCCCAACTTAAAATGGAGGGTTAACCTCAATGACTTTACATGACTTGTTACATTATTGAATCTCTCGATCAGAACATCAGGGCATGAAATTACTCAATTACATTATAGATACTTCCTGGAATAAAAAATAGGGTACAATACATAATATATACAAGTGAATACATTCCAAAGTTACAAATACATCAACACTCCCTCTTAACTAGGAAGGTATTCTCTCAACACAATTTATTAGCACAATTCTTCTTCTCTCTATTGTTTGGATCATCATCAAGTCATCTTCATCTTCAAGTCATATTCGTCTTCAAGTCATATTCATTGTCAAGTCATCTTCATCAAGTCTAGATCATCACTGGATCTGGTTCATCATTGGATCTAGTTCATCACTGGATCATCACTTGATCTAGATCATCACTACTGGATCATCATCAAATATAGATCATCACTTGATCTGGATCGTCACTGCTGGATCATCATTAATTCTAGATTATCACTTGATCTAGATTGTCACTACTATATCATCATCAAGTCTAGATCATCACTTGATCTGGATCGTCACTGCTAGATCATCATCAAGTCTGTATCATCACTTGATCTAGATCATCACTACTGGATCATCATCAAGTCTAGATCATCACTTGATCTAAATCGTCATCAAGTGTAGATCATCACTTGATATGGATCATCATCAACATTACTGCTTCTGCTATCTCAATAAAATGGTGCTATCTCTTCATTCTTCTCATCATAGGAAGTTCTATAGAGCCATCCCTTTTTCATGCTAGTTGTAGGCCTACCATTCATGTAGGTCTTCAGCGCTTATATCTGACCCTAAGTTGGAATGGAATACCCATCTCTTACATCTGACCTCATATTTCAGAAAGGCATGCCAGACACTCACATCTAACCTCATCTTGTCAGAAAGGATCTGAACTTACATCCAACCTCATCTTGTCAGAAAGGCTCTGCACTTACATTCAACCATGTGTAAACACATCGCATCGAAAGGGCTCTCAATCCCATACTGAGGATTCCTGGTAAATGACCAGGTGCCTCGATTCTCCCAGAGAGTGGCATCAACCCTTATATCTGATCAAGTGGGAACACATCCCTCAATCACATCAGAATGGCCATGCACTCACATCTGATCATGTAAGACTACATCCCACAGTCATATCAAAATGGCCCTTAGTCCCAAACTGAGTATTCCTGGTAAATGACCAAGTGCCTCCATTCCAAGAATGGAATTCAACACTTATATCTGATCATGTAGGAACCAATCCTACAGTCACATTAGAATGGATCAGCACTCACATCTGACATGGAAGGAAACAAATCCTCTCACCATGACAGAATGGCTCAGCCCTTACATCTGACCATGGAAGGAACCTAATCCTCTCACCATGTCAGAATGTCTCTAGGTCTCATCATTTCCCCTTGGAGGGAACCTTGATCTGGAGAACACCAAGCTTCTCCCTGAAGTACTCGAACTTCACTTTGGCCATTTCTAGCATAGAATCACATCAGGGCTGATTACGTCCAAGGATAACCTACGAGCTTTTCCAGGACCGATTACATCTGAGGACAACCTACATAACCGTTTATGTATGAGGAACCTATGAGCTTTGCCAGGATTTATGCTCAAACAACCTATCTCATCAGCTATGCTAGAAATCCCTCTTTCGAGAGATCTCGATCTGGATCACTGCTCCTCTTTGCATCATCCAAAAAATGCAAGTCAGATCAACCAAATCAAATAGTAGTTTTCAAAAGAAACATATTACCTCCCAAATAGAAAGTGGCAACATCTTTTTCCTCAACTGTACTCAGTGCCATGTAGGACTCCATCCTGCCAAACCAAGAAATCACACTTGATCCCATACTGAAGTAGCACCTCAAATTTCTCTTCCTATCAATGGCACTACCTTCCCAATATGAATCCTGATAACCCTCCAAGTTAATCTTCTGATTCACCTCATACTTGAGCCCATAATCAACTATACCCTTCAAGAACCTCACTGCATGATTTGCAACCATTAGGTGAACATGTCTCAATGTGTTCACATTAAAGCAAATATCTGGTCTCGTATTTGTCAGGTAAATCATCTGACAGTACATCGTGGCATCAACCGACTCTGATGAAGCAACACTCAATAGCTTCGGTTTCAATGCCATAAATGTGGTCATGGACTTATATTCCATCATCCTGAACCTCTTCAGGATCTCTACTACATACTTCCCTTGTGCACACCTCCATGCCTAAAACGTACTGCATCATCCCCAAGTCCTTTATCTTGAACTCGAAAGCAAGTCTTTTTCTTTCAAATTTAATGAGTTCCTCTTTTCTGTCAGGAAAAATTCATCGACATATAATAAGAGAATCACTGGTCTTTTGCCTTCAACCTTGAAGCAAATGTTGGAATCCTCTTTACTCTCATTAAAGCCTAGAGTCATCGGTAATCTGTCCATCCTATTGTACCATGTCGAACCTCACGATCTTCTGTAGTCACTCCCTCTGAAGTGGAGCATCATTCTCCCTCCATCTTTCATACTCTATGCATTGAAACATTCTGTACCGGAGTGACAAGTAGCTTCCTCTGCTACTAATATTCTATGTATCCATCTAGGATCATTGGATACCAAGATCCTCTATCTTGAAAATTTTTAAAAGTTCTTCTCGCACCCATCTGTGAGCTTGTGATCCTCTATAGACTTTCATCTTCAACCTTGTAGCAAAGGTTCAGGTCTTCATCAAGCTCCTCATGTATGTGTTATCCCATGGGTGTCTTCTGAGCTCGTACAAGGCCTTCTTTCATTTGCACACATGATTCTTCCTGTCATGTGTATTTCTAGTGGCTACAAATGTCTCTTCGTAGTCTATGCCTCGTGCTGCAAATATTGCCTTGTATCCCATGATGTTTCCATCTACTACATGATGGAACTACGAACTTCTCTTTAGGTATTGATACTTCATCCTAGACATCATTCTTCTTGAACTGGTCTTCCCTTTCTTCTTGGTTACTTCTTCATAGCTGGAAGGTTCTACATCAATGATGTCACTGCATTCGTCATATTATTCTTCATCTTGAACTGTCGTCACTTGTTCTTTGGAACAAGTCTCATCCTTCTTTACATGTAGGCGATTATGTATGCAATCTTTCCTACAAGTCAAATGCATTAGTTGTATGGTTAGAAACATTTCATAAGGTATATTCATAATGGAAAATTCTTATGCATAAATATATGATCATGCAACTATTTTAGCCAATACAACATTCATCCATATCTCACGGAAACTTTTCTAGATGCCTTCCATCTCCACCAGGACAACATTGAGATTGTGCACTAATCCAATATGTCAGCAAAGAGGTTTCATTCTAGATAAGTAGAAATGGAGAGTTGTATAGCACCATGATCTACTTACCCATCACATGCATAGTAGTAGTATATTGCCATTAATGCAAACATTCTATCATGCATAATACATCAACTGAATATAAACAAATGCATAACAAAATAATATCATGAAATGACAATCAAATACTTATCTTTATTTGTTTCGTGGGTAGAGTCCTTATTGAGCCTTCAACTTCATCATCTTATTCATTCATAATAGCATCATTTCTTATCCAAATGATAAGATGGATACGAGGTTGAGTTCTTCATATTCCTCATCACTTGAGGGATCTTCTTTGGATGGTGGGAGCTTAATCTTCAGTTGCTCCCATCTTCTCTTCTCTTATTATGAGTCGAGATTCTTCTTCTTCCTAGAGTCTATTGCAAGTAATCACTTCCTTCTCGCACACATTCCTCACATGAATGAATCCCATGATCCTGGGAGGCCATTCAAGGTGGCTATCACAACTTATGCATTCTCCACTTATTCTTCTATTTCTACAAGTTGTTATTTTATTTTAGAGACCCTCGTAAAGTATGACTGTATGGTCTCTACATTATGGATATTCACATTCTTCAACTATTTGCTCAAAGTCATATTCTGATTTATGTTCTTCCTTCAAATAGCTTGGTCAATGAATCAAACATATTTGGTGTCTTTAGGGAAGACACTTTTGGTACAAGCGGATCCGTGACTGAATCAGCAATGATCTTCTTAGCCTTGACCAAGTTCTTCTTGTGTAAGGCCTTTAGGATCATCTCCCTCTAGAACTGGAACCTCTCTACTTATGTAGGTGTCCAATTCATTTCTTCAGAGAGATCATATACTTCGAGGCTTGGAATTTTTCAACTTCACCAAGCTTGTCATCAAGTTGATGTGATATATCACTTTGAAATGAGAACCTCAAATGAAAATAGCAAAAGATTAGATCTTACCGATTTGAGGTGTCCGTCCTAGTTCCAGAGCTGGCTGATCTAGGGTTTGTCAGAGAAACCCTAATTTTAAAAACTTGGAATATTTCAGATCTGATTGGATAGAAAGATAGATCTATTCAAGGTGAGCTGTCCAATGTACTCTTTTTCTGAAAATCGTGGAGGGAAGCTCCCCGAACAGGAAGCCCTAGTTTTCCAATTTCCTTTGCAAAAATTCTTGATACTGTTCCTATGTGTCTGAAAATTTTCACTGAGGTATCCTCGCCTATCCCTGTTCTAAAACCATAGTTTTCATTAGAATTGGTTTCACCAATTGAGACATATGATCGTTTTCCCAAGGTGACCTGTTTCAGGACTCTTCAGCACAACGAAGTTGTACGGATTTCCATGTGTCACTATTTCATCTTCTGGGTCTAAAACTTAGACCAAAGAAATTATATTCTGTTCCATTTCTGAAAAATCTTCAAAAATTTCATTGGGAACTTTGTAGCGCGAGATATAGCAATTCTCCCCAGGTGTCCTATCTAGGGATGAATCCTAGAAGAAGCTAGAACCCTAACTTGGAGGAATCATATCTCCTAGAATGTAGCGCATATGAGGCTGAATTTTGGATACAATGGAAAAAGGATTTTATATTTGGCTTGTGAAGGTTTCAGCTCCTGATTTTTTTCCAATCCCAAGATATAGCGAATGTACCAAAACTTATCAGTTTTAGTATTTTAGGGTTTTTCCAGCTCGGTATCAAACTAGGGTTTGACTTTCCCGGAGTTACACCCAACCAAAAATATTGATCCACGTCCCTAAACTTCGATTTTGATGAGGAGAGAAATCCTATTCCACGCTCACTCAAAAATTCTTCTTCTGTAAGAAGCCCTAATTTTCCACACCGAAAACTAAAAATGTCCAAAATCAAATTCCACTTGGACAGAAAGATGCACCCTTCAATTGCAAGTCAACCTAGCATACTTTTGCTAATGGATTATGGAAAGAGACCCAAAAATTAAGAAGCCCTAGCTTCTACAACTGCACAATGTCTTCTTCTTAGGTTAGCTCTGATACCATGTTATAATTTTTATCATTCAAGCTATCATTATCTTAGGATTTTATCTGAGAGAATAACATGTACATCAATAAACACAAGAGACAAGAGACAAAGAATTTTCCTCGGGGAAACCATAAAGGAGAAAACCCCGCAACTTCCTCAGAGATAGAATGAGTACCAATGGGAGCAGTAAAACCCGAAAATAGAAAAAATGATCTCCACAGCTTGTTCTCTCTCTCTCTCACTTGAGAGAGCTTCTCCTCTCTCATTCATGCACTCCAATGAGTGAGTGTGTGTGTGTGTGTGTTTTAAATAGAGAGGCTCACTCTCTATTTATATTCTTCCATTCACTTGATTTCCACTTTAACATGTCGGCCCCACTTAACAATTACTTACTAGAGCCGACATCTCTAGGAGAGTCTAATTACCCTAGTGCCCCACAACTGTGGGGACTTTTCCCTCCGATCAATAAGGAGTATTAACCTTGACACAAATTTGGGGACTATTGCCCCAACTTACAATGGACGCTTAACCTCAATGACTTTACATGACTTGTTACATTATTGAATCTCTCGATCCGAACATCGGGGCATGACATGACTCAATTACATTATAGATACTTCCCGGAAGAAACATCGGGGTACAATACATAAGATATACTCGTGAATACATTTTGAAGTTACAAATACATCAACAAAATGTGCAATATATTTGGGACTTTACCATGGGAGAGATCATGACTACATATTATATGGATATACAAATTCATATTGGGTAGGAGATGCCACAGACAAGAAGAGCACCTTAGGTGGATGTTATTGTCTGGGATCCTCGATGATATCATGGTTTAGTAAGAAACAATACAATGTTTCTCTCAGTATAGCTGAAGCAAGTACATCGCAACTTGTTGTGCTTATTGTGAAGCAATATGGCTTTAGAAGTTGATGTCACAATTATTTGACATGGAGTTGGACACCATGGTAATTCTTTGTGACAATCATAGTTGTATAAATATGACAGAGAATCTTGTGTTCCATGACAAATCGAAGCACATAGAAATTTGATATTCTTATATAAGGGATATGGTACAGAAGGGAGATATAAAGCTCTGGTATGTGAGTATTGATGAGAAAGTTTATGATGTACTCACCAAGCTTCTATCTCGAGTGAAATTTGAATATTTTCATGACAATCTTGGTGTAATTTGAAAATACTTTCCTCGCAAGGAGGAACAATGATGGGAATATAGATGATGAATATGTGGAACTTATTTGAAAAGGAGGAACAATTCTAAGCTATGGACTCTCCTCGGAAAGTAAGAATAGGTTGAAGACATAAACTCTCTTCGGACAAAGGTGGATCAGGTTGGTAATATGGATCCTCCAAAAAAAGGGGGAGTGGTCATGAGACTGACATCGGTGATGGATGAAAAAATGCTGACAAGGTCCAACATTTACTTGTGGATGATAGTATCCTCTCTTAATGATGGCAGGTATAACACTATGTGCCTGAGAGTGGTCCTTACTAGATAAGGATGGCCCTACAGATGTTACTCTCACATAGAGAGTACCCACATTCAGTTGTGGATTCCATAGAATAACACTCACTTGGGATTGGTCCTAACCTTTGTGGTATGTATGCTCTATGATGAGTCCTCACGGACAACAATAATGACATTTTGTATGCAATAAATATATGCTCTATAGATGATACTCTTGTATGCAGAGTATGCTTACATTCATATGTATATACCATATAATAATGCTCACTTGGGAGTGGTCCTAACCTTCATGGTATGGATGCTCTATGATGAGTCCTCATGGAATCCATAGTATAACACTCACTTGGGAGTGGTCCTAACCTTAGTGGTATGGATGGTCTACAATGAGTCCTCACGAACGGTAAGGCATGCACCAGGTGCGGTCGAGATTTAAATTTAGTTGTAGATGATTCAACTGATCGATATCATGGGCCGTGCTGGTGGAGGATTGCATCATCCATGGAATTATGTCCTAAAGTGATCATGATTGATCATCCTGCAAATAGATTATGTGTACTACTAGTAGTGTGGCGGAAAAGGATCAAGTAGATCGAAGTACATTGATGAAGGGTCAATTAGAATGAAGTGGGGCTGCAAAGGATCAAGAAGGATTGAAGTACTACTGCAAGGATCGAAAGGACCAAAGTGCTTCTGCAAAAGGATTGAAAGGATCGAGAAGATCAGAAGGATGTTGTAGAAGATCGAAGTGTTGTTGCAAAGGATCGAGAAGATCAAAGTGTTGTTGCAAAGGATCAAGATGATCAAAGTGTTGTTGCAAAGGATCAACAAGATCGAAGTGCTGCTACAAAGGATCAAATTATTACAAATAATCAAAATATCGAAGTGTTGCTATGAAGGATGGAAAGGTCGAAGAGTTGTTGAAAAAGGATCAAGTGATCATGTAATGCAGAAGATGAAGAGTAAATGTTCCAGTTACTGATTGTGAAAACTTCCTATGATGTATATATGTATTACCTTGATGTATTGTTGAATATATTGTCTCTATGTGCTCCTATAGTCTATGATGACATTGTCAATAGAATAACCTTCTCTTTAAGGGGGAGTTTTGAATATTGTAACTTCAAAGGATATTATAAATGTATTTTATTGATGTAACCCAAGGGAAATGTTATTATTCATCCAGCAGGGTGTTACTATTGTATTTGGTCATCATAGAGTCATGAGCTAATCCCTCCCATACTATGAGTCGGGTCATTAGTATCCTAATGAATAATATACTATACTGTTTATAGTATTCCTAGGTGAATTCCGCCCAGATAGTTTATTGGGGCCAGCTTGATTAGGGTCAAAGTCAGTTGGATCATTGTGTATATATAGAAGAGCTGTGGTTCTTATTTGGACACATAGACTCTCACTTGTGTAGTTCATAGGAGAGAGATAGATATAACAACAAGGAGGAGGATAATTGTTTTGGGGTTATATCTTATACATATTATACAAATGAAGTTTTGCTGGCTTTTCTTCCCCTTGAGGGTTTCCCAGGATAAATATTGTGTCTGTCTTGTGATTTTGTTTCTATCGGTGATTATGGATATGTTGCTGCTATGATTTTGAATTGAACACTAATCATATCTAGTCTAGCATATGAAATCTTAACACTACATGTATCCATTTGGTTACTGGCCACTTTTCTTCCTTTATTATAGGGTATATCCAGTATGAAAGCTTCTTGTATTAGGTATGTCACAAGGCGTAAGGCTAAAGAAAAGAGGAACACATTCTCTCTTTGGTATCAGTGCAATTATCCATGATCAAACAAAATTTATCATAAAGTGAAAAAGGAACCAAAAATCTTTTCAAATGCATTAAACATGTGGTTTCTTGCTTTCTATGTGACAAAGGATGAATGAATATCCATATTCCATTTTTTAAAACTTACCTGCAATTCCTTTCTTAGCACATTGAGATAGTGTCATATTTGATAATACTACTAATTCTGTGATGTGTATCCTCTTTGTGGGGATAAATATAATAAAATGTAAAACATTTACTTTTATAGTGAAATAAGTTTGTCTATTACTTATTTCATAATATAAATTGAGAACCAACCCCTGCTAAAGGGAATACTATTTAACCACCTTTCGATACTTCTCTGAGATACACATACAATGTTGATTTTATACAGTAAAAAAATCAAAATGTGGATCGTACTTCTCACCAGGCCCATATCTTTGTACTTTCATATCCTCTCCATTTTCTGGTATATAATGAAAGCCAAAACTAACCATCAAGATGTTGGAATACCATTGTTGATTGCATTTACAAAACAAACTAATCAACAGAAATATTGGAGAGAGTCAAATTGTGCCCATAAAACTTGAGACCACCACAACAAGAGAAAATGGTTAAACCTTTGAAAAGAAAATTTTAAAAACCCAGATCAATAACACATATGAATATTAGCACTTTATCACTTGCTCTCTATAATCTAAACAAAAATAATCTATAAAGGTTTTCTAGGTTAGCATGGGATGATGTTTTCTGCAAAATGACTCAGTGACCAAAATGTACGATGTCTCTTTTGTTATCAGACATGGAGACGGTTTTTCTTGGTAGGGAAAAGAAGCCACGTTGAATTATGGGTTTCAAATTGTTCATGGTTGAATATATACTTTTATTTTTTTTACTATGATTACAATCTAATTGTGTCAATATATACTTCTTACCTACTATTCATCGAACAACAGAAAATACATTTTTTTTCAAATCTGGTTCCAAGACTCGACTGCTCTATTTGTGCATGGAGAGGTATCCATATTTTGTTGGTATTACCCAAAAAAACACTTGGTGCATATGATATGTGTACAGAAACCTACAGACAGTTCTTGTTCTCAAATAAACAAAGCGGAACACAATGAAATAAAGGTAGATTGGTTGTTTTAAACTTTAAAATTTTCATGGAAATAATGACATTAAAAACTTCAATATTGCAGGTCATAGAACTCACATGTCAAGTCGTTGTTCTTATTTAATTCAATCCCCAAAATCAAATTTGGAATATTGAAGGCTAGCTTGTACAATAGCCGCAATCAACAACACCAAAGATAAAATAGAAACAAATCCAAAATAACTACTATTTTCAGAATATATTTAAGAAAATATAGTTGTTTAAATATATGGTTGGCCCAATTTCACAAAACATCAATGCTAGACCGTGCATATGTACTCATGAATCCAAACCACATATGAAACACACTCATTTACCATTAATTTAGCATTGGAGTTCGTTGTAGTTAATAATTGTTCCCCATGAAGCTCGTCCCAACCAAATTGAACTCCCTACTATTATTATTTAAGGACGAATACCAAACTCTTGCTCTGATTTGAGACATGAATGTTTATTTTTTCATTTCATCCCATTATAACCATTCTTGCATATATGTGATACTATTTTAGAAGTGAGGTTGTTCTAGCAGTTCTGGGTACTTTTTCAACCTTCATGGATAGTAAGAAGGATTTCAGCAGATCTAAGGTCCACTTCTAGGAAATTTGTGACGACGCTTCAAATAAAAACATTTTGGGCAAGTAAGAAGCCTTATCCCTTCATTATGGGCTAACATGTGGGTTGAGATAGTAGTAAAAAGAGTAGGGTTCCTTTATTTCAACCTAAAATGAGAAGTTCTAGAAACCAAAGGGAGTTAAACAACCCCAACAAAAATATGGGCTAGTATTATGGATGAAGAATAACAACCATAAAAGAGAGTTGTCCTAGGTTTGAAAGGAGATCTGTAGCAAATAACAATTGTGTAAATTTTTTTTATTTTTTTTTATGTTTGAGATGAAGCATTAAGCAAAGAATCATGAAATTATAGGAAGTAATCCAAGGATGGTGAAATGAACGGATCTAGGCATGGATATGAGGAAGAATCTAAGAAAGTTGAGTTGGACATGCTTTGCTACGGTAATCTTCGGCATTGTTGATGGTTTGTGGAGATTGGTGAATGGTTTTTGTATATTGTTGAGGGATCTTTGGGACCTCAGGGAACTATTAAACATCTACCAAAGAGTCAGCATACCTCTTCAATGTTGAAAATTGGGTTACATTTGGGTAAGAAATTTCAAAATTGTAATTTAATGCATAAAACAAAATCTAAAATCAACCCTAGATTTATAACAATGCTTATGTAATAATTTAAAATTTAATTTTCATCTCTTTCAACTTGAACACTCCAATGGTCATTGTTTTAAAGTTGATCATCCAGATACAATTTATCAATTGTAAGGTACAATAAAAATAACCAAAAGTAGTAGAACTATACAATACAAACTAAGAAGCAGAACTAGCAAACAATCATTAAATAGACTAATGCTAGTTCAGATCTCCCTTATACTCACATACCTTTAGTATCATATCTTTCCATTGTAAGGACAAGTCATTAAATGAATAATAGACTTACTAGAGAGAGAACCCTACACAGTAACGGACCAGCACAACACATTCACGACCTGCTCAAAAGGTCACAATCAAATTCACGACCTACTCAAAGGTGTCATCATAGTCACTGATCATCCCAAAGAGCATCCAAAACAGTCATGGCCTATCCTTAAAGGTGTCAAGCAGCTCATGACCTAGGCTAAAGGAGAATCCTACAATCATGACCTAAGATAGAATTCATTTTCAACAGGGATGGAAATCTGGCAATGGATAGCCAAATATTGACAAGTGATCAATGTATACAATATTTTTAGAATTAAAGGTACCTTCAGTGTAGAAAACTCCAGTTTGTATCTAATGTTCGATAAGTAGATTTTAATTTCCTTATGATTAGTATTATGGTCAGTCCCTATGTACAGATGTATTCATACTCTTTTGATATGATTGGTCAACTATGTTGGTTAATTTTGTGAGTTGGACGATTGTTCTGAATGTTACAAATAATACCTCATTGTTCTCATTGCCAATATAGTCGACCTTTAGATTTTGGCTTATACCTTATTTACATAAATTTCCACACAACAAGATTAGGAGATGACTCACTTCAAACTGGGAATTGTCTTGGTTACTACTGGGATTGAGATTACTATTGGGATTGATGTTATTGTAGTCACTTGACGATATTGCTTAGTGTTTGATCAATATTGTTTTATTTGTATTTCAAATATAATTGAGGTACTTTTGTGTCTACAGACTGGTGATATATCTGGGGAATTGCGATCATTATGAGGGTTTCATTTCTCTTAAACTTCCTTTTAACCATGCAACGAATATTATTTTCAACTCTCAACTCAATGCAAAGTTAAAGTTTTGTTTATCCAAAGAAGATTACTATATTCTTTGTAAGATTTAATTAAGACATGGATTATGATCTTCCTAATATTAAAACATCTCAAACTCTATATAGACAGAAAGAAAATTAATTACTCAATAGATTCTTAATTTTTTTGGAAAATGGATATTGTTTTCAGTACTACATAATAGAGGATACATCAATAAAAATACTTAATGATCCAAATATTGAATATACAATGCACACATCCCTACATAAGCAAGGAGAGCCAACATATTTAACTTGAGGATTGGATTCAATATCAATGGTATCTACATATTTCCTGAAAACGCCAATCCCGAGTTCATCTACATATACATCTATAATGATCTCACCCAAATCAAATTGATTAGTTTTCCATTTTTATGATTTTATTGGAGATAATTTGTTCTTCACAAAAAATTTGTACAAAGGTCTTGGATATACTTCTAAGGCAAGTACAATCCATAAGAAAAAGGTAGTATTTACATCCACGAAGCATGCATTTTTCCATGAAACTCCCCTTTACACAAAAGTGGAATATTTGCAACACTTAGAGATTCATTGATAACTAGCTTAAAAATATTATTTCACTTCAAACTAACCTAATTGAAGACCAAAGATGGAAGGGGAAGGAGACTTATGGCAGATGCAAGAAAGTTGGTGGTCCTATCACTTAACTATCCAAGATGCTTGCGTGAGGGTAACTTCTTCTCCTAAAGGATTTGACTCCCCAAAGGTCATCTGTGCAGTATGGATGGAGCAGGTGGCTCTTGAACATACATGTACATGCACGGGATAGATCATGGCAGAGGCACACAAGTTAGTGCGGTAGAGGCACGTAGACCAAGGTGGCTCTCGAACAGAGGTCACGAGAGTCTTGTGTGAGTTGTGGTAAACGGATTGGACTACATATGATGTGAGTGCAAGTCCAGAGACAATTATATGCCACATACATGCAAAATTATGTTCCTTCTGAGAGGTGGTCCGAAACTCTGCTTAAGTTGAGGTAGGAAGATGTGATAGTTATATGCTAAAATAATCAAATGATGTGCCTTCCGGGATATGGTCTGGGATCCCACATGAGTTGTAGTAGGAAGGTGTGATGCAAGTACAGGTCCAAAGGAACTTATATCACAATGTAGTATGTAAGATAAGGTAACTCTCGAGAAGTGGCCCTGAAAAATTACTTATTAAACATGAGACTATCGTCTCACTAGAAGATAGAGGATGAAATTTTGAACCTGGAGGTGTGAAGGGTGTCTCAAACTAATTTTGGATGCCTCTAACTAGTAGTGAATGGTGTTGCCTCTAGTGCAATTATGCAGAGGGAAAGGCTAGTCCAAATGGGGGCCTATGGTTATAGATCTATCTCAATGTACAATGTTCGACTCACACGATGGTATGCAAATTGATTGGGCCTCCAGGGCAGGTTTAGGGATCTGATGGTATGCTGGCATGGTGGTAGCTAGATCATACATGTGACATACTGTGTGCATGTGCAGATGTGGAAAAAATGTTGCAAAACAAAAATAAAAAAATACGCTTTAAGGGACTCATAGTGGATATCAGGCATAGACTCTCTTGAGGTAGATCCCGTTACACGAATTCTTCAATAGGAGACCATCTGAGTCAGCAAAGAGGTATGCCCCCTTGTCGAGATGAAGGTTGTTTGAAAGGCGGGGTGATGGAATTTGGTATTTATGGGAAGAATCAATTCCACACTATGGTTTAAAGGGAATGGGGTAAAACTGGAGGCGGTCTTACAGATCTCTCTGTCATCGTGTAAGTGGTCCCATGATAGATCAGGTGGATATTCCACAGCTGATGATATGGAAGGGTGAATGGTTCTAGCGATCATGTAAATAGTATTGGTTGTAGTTTTGGTGTCCTTTCCCTTGGTTTCTGTTGGAGGAAGAGGGGAAGGCCTAGAAATAGGAGGAGTCTTTGATGGACCCGGAGGTAGGTGCAACATCATCTCAATTAGCTGGACAGGATTCAACACATCCTAGGGCCTCAGAGGTATGGTAGGTGGTTCAAGGTATCACATAGGAACTCCCAGTGTGAAATCCTATAAATTGCGGGTTACTAAGACATACTTACTCACGATCGAGGATGGTAGGAAAAGGAAAAGGATCATGTTGAGTGGGAATGAACCCCACTGTTTCCCTTATAACTAAGGTTGAGGTTGCAACTAAGGTTGCGGCTGTGGCTAGAACTACGACTGTGGATGGAGCTGCAGATGCGAATGGAGCTACAGCTGTGGTTGATGCTGTAGTTGCGGTTGGGGTTTGGGTGTACTGGTGCTAGAGATAGCATGCACAAACCCATAGTGTCACTTGGTGTCAGTGGAGGTGACATGAAGGGGAAGGGAGCCATCATAGAGGTGTCGGTGAACAACCGAGGTCCTACATTCAATAATGGTGGGGCAAATGTGATGTTGACGATAGTTTTGATGGTAGGGATAATGTTGGCTGGTGCCATTGGCCCCTGCAGATCATGGTAATTTAGTTGATCCACTGTCACAATATTCCCATAATGAGGGAACATCATAAGGTGGAACAAGGTGGATGAAACAACTCTCATGGAGGACATGTATCTTTGTCCCAAGAGTAGGTTATAGTCCAACTATGTGTTGACCACCTCTATGTCAATTAGGACTGTCTTCCTTGATAAAGTTATAGGGATGTGTGAAAGGATGCCTTGGGATCTGCTGGGGTGGCCATTGTAAGCACGAAGTGTAAGAGTGGATGGTTCAAGGGTAGGGGACCCAAGGTTTTTCCAGATAGATGTTGACATAACACAAGTGTATTCCCCTTTGTTGATGATGCATCGATGGACCACCAAATTCTGGATTAAGATCTGAATATGGAAGGTGATGGTGGATGGAATTCTAGGTTCTCCTTGATCCAAATCAAATGTGATCAATCTAAAATTAGAGGGGACTACTGCACCTAGTGCAAATAACAATGATTTTTGCTGTGGCGGGCACGTTTTGAGCACCTTGAGAGACGACATGGCTATAGGTCACTAGGCAAAGTCATCAACGATGCTATAGTTCACTGCAGCTCTAGCCGTGACATTGTTGGCAACCCGTCGCATGGGGGGGCATGGGGGAAAAGGGGGTAAGTGAAGAGGTATGTAGTGGCATTGGACATAAATGTCATTGAGGGGTGAGCGGTTTTGGTAGTGGACCCATATTGGTTCCTCCTAGTTTGCAAGTTGACCTTGTTATTTGTCATGGCTAGCAGGTAATGAACCCTTGCCTCTATAGGTAAGGAAATAGCAGAAGCTACGAGGGCATCTGGGGGCATGGATGTAGTTACTACCAACCCTTGGAGTGGTAATGGGTTATGGATCACCATGGGTAGAGGGACTAGTGGTGCTGGGTTGGGTTGAGCTAGGACTGCCACATTGGTACCACGTTTAGCTTCATTCTGAAGAACCTGATTGGCGTAACCCATGAAAGGGTACTCATGCGTATAGTGCCTGTAGATGTCGCATAGATTGCACAGCTGATTTTTCCATAATGGAGTGTTTCATCTAAGTGGACTAGGTTTTTGGGGATTTTGAGCTGACTTGTTTTATTCAGTTTTGTTGGGAGGATTTGGCTCTGGGCCTCCTCCTTGTGGTTGGTTGTTACCTCAGTTCCTAGCTCGGTTATTTCCACCTTTCTCTTGTTGGTTATTGGGTGTTGGTTGGTTGGGATGATTATACTAAGAAAAAAATTGTCCCATAGATGTTGATGGAGTCAGGGCCATGGCTGGAGAGGCTTGCGCAGGTGGTACATAGTATAATAGGGGAGCTGAGGGGCTATAAATTTGGGAATTTGTCCTGAATACTGTTGTACTGGCTAAGTTGGTACATAGTCATGTTGTTGTGGTGCGGGTTGTGCATAGGAGGTTGTAGCTCCATAATGAGACATCATCCTTGAGTAGTGGGGGTCTTGATTTCGGTGGGGAACACTAGGGGTGTTGCTTGGGTGTGGTGGCATCATAGGTGGTGTCGGGGGATGTTGTGATTGATGGGAGACAGAGCCTATTGTTGATCAAATTGTCATTGATGCCAACATGGACTTGCAGTGGCCCCATAGGATGTCATTCATGCCACCAAGTCCCTCCTGCAGTGCATAGACCCCTCACAGAGTGGGTTTGCACCTTGTAGTGCCTTAGATCCCAAATAGAGTGGTTTTGTGCCTTGAAGCACCTTGTACCCCATTGACAAGGTCTATGTACCCACAAGTATAGATCTTGATGCCACCACCTTGTTGAAGATGTTGAAGAATTTGTTGATGGTGTTGAAGACCCTGGAGATGGTCTTAAATCCTTGATGGACATTGGAGAAACCCCAAATGGGTTGGAGAAGCATTAATGACCCATTCTGTGGTCATTCATGCTATGATGATATCATGGTACCCCAGAAGAAGACCTAACATCCCCACAGAAGATATCTTGACCCTTAGAAGTCCTCTTGTGTGGTTCAGGTGGTTGAAGAAGCCCATGAATTCCCTTGGCATGATAAATAAGCCCTTGGAACACCAAATGGGACAAATGACCCATTCTGTGGTCATTTGTGATTTGCATGATTATTGATGACTTGATGGAGTTCTTGGAACCCTTGGAGATGGTCCTAGGGCATGACAAAGACTTGGCACTCCCACAAATGGTGGTTTGATGGTCCTTGTTCCCTTGAAGGAGGGGTGAATATGTTGTGTGTGTTCATGGGGCATTGAAACCCTTGAAGATGGTTTGCACCATTCATTTTGGGTTTTTGGTACATGCCACATATTGGCTTGATGACCAATGAAGATGATGGTTGTCTTGGAACCCACTCTTGAACCTTGGAGGAAGCATTGATGGTATGGAGCCCATTGTCATTGCAGATGATACTCTTGCACATGGAATGATGGCATGTCCTTGGAATCCCTAGTGGCTTGATGTAATCCTTAAATTGTAAGATGGAGTCGACTTGATGTGCATGCAACCCTTGATGCTGGAATATCTTCTTTGACATTAATGTGGAGCTTGTGAACCTTACAACAAACCCTAAAACCATTTTTAATGGTAAGGTTGAAGTTTGAAGAAGTGTTGACTTAAAATAAAAAATAAAATAATAATAAATAATAATTACATTTTACACTCCAACCTACAAGTCAACCCTAATCCAAGAAGTGGACAATGTTGAAGGAGTATAAATAAAAGACAACCAACGATGAAAAGGTGAAGGAGTGAGCTAGCAAAAACTCACAGAGTGAGGAAATTCAGAGGAGCAGTCTAAGCTAAAGAAAAACATAGTCCTGAATTTTTACACAGATGGAGGATTTGATGGGGTGTACCAGCACAAGTTTTGCAGTAGAGGAGTAGTCCGAAATATGAAGCAACAGTCTGATTTTCATAGTTTTGAAGAGTACAGTCCAGGATGCCATCATCCGAGGTTTCACTAAAAAAATTTTAGGGAATAAACAACAAAATTGAATGACAGTCATGAATTTGCAGTCCAAGTTTTTTTTATGCTTGACTAGTATTATTTCTTCCTTCTTAATCCGATTTCATGGTGATTAAATTCAAACTAATATTCACAACAACAACAGTATATTAGGAGTTTATTTTAAAATCCTTAAATGATGCAGCAGTCCCGGAATTTGCAAAATAAGGCAGCTCCAAAGTTTCCATAGTTCAAGTTTGAAGAATTCAAGGACCTTTGATGATATGATTTGATTACCTCAGTGCCAAATCTTTCCAAGGATTTACTTAGCACAAACAACCCGGAATTTTGTGATGTAAGACATCTTCAAGTTTGAGGTTTGCTTTGAGGTATGGTAATGTATACAAACTATTGATGATGATGATGTGTAATTAACACATACACAGTCAAGACCTGAAAGTGATATACATTAGTGAAGAATGCAATGGTGTATGAATAGTCATGTATGATGTTGATGATTGATGTACTACCTATGAACATATACAGTATGATGATGGCAAGTATGCACAGTATGTACACATAGTGAAGATCTTCTACAGTGATGTGTATGAGATTCATTATTCTATGAAAATGTATAAGCAAGCTATGATGATATGATACTGAGCACTGAGATGATATATGATGCATACATAGATAAGTATAGAATGCTGTGTGTATAGTACACTAAGACAATGATTTCATGATGTACTAAATAATGATGTTGGTGCAAACATAATCTAGATATTCTATACACTACTAGATGATGATAATGGTGAAAACAATATGATGATGCAAACCCTATGATGATGTTCTAGACCTTGATGGTGATTCTAGTATCTTGATGACATGTTTAGTTTGATAGACCTTGTTTGATGATGAGGACATACGTTGTGCACTTTGATGATGAACTTCTATACTGAATATCCTATGATGATGATGTTGCATACTATGATGTTGAGGTACACCCTATATGATGAATACAGAGCCTAAACCTTGATGATGATCAGACCTTGATGATGTTCAGAGCTTTATGTTTGATGACTTGACAAGCAGTGTTGAAGAGCAGACTTTGTAGTATTGCAGCAGTGTAGATGACATTGTTGATGAGCAGATGACCAGTAGAAGTGCTTGTGATGAACATATTGATATGATGTGTACATACAACAGTAAGAAAGGATGATTGTATGATGCTGGCAGCAATCGATGGACAAAATGATGTATTCATTGTTATGGTTAGAATGATATGCCTATAGATATGGACATAATGATGATGAACAACTGATGATAGGATTGAGACTGTATGTTGATGCTGATTGAATAGGTTCTAGAGATAAGTGCTGGTGATGAAAATGTGTTGATACAGTAAGCTTAAATTTTAAATGGAAGCTTGATTTGCATATGAGGTTAGGATACCTCAAACCCTTCTTAGCAGGGTCTAAGAAAACCAAGCAAGGTCTTGGATGAAGAGTAGGCGCTCTTTGTATTATTATGTGCTGATTTTACCTCATGGTTGTAGACAGTACAAACCTAATACAAAAATATTACAAAATTATATGGTCTTGTGTTATTTTGTGTAATGGCTNTGATATGTGAATGATGAAGTGAAATGATTATGAAATTGGTAGAATAGTGGAATGATGAATTGGTAATTAATTGTGACAAGTTAAGAAAAGTTTTAAGATTGCAGCATGGGATGCCAATCGTTCATCACCGTAGGAATTGCCCGCATGTGGAGCATCTGGAATGATGGTGTAGAGGTATCCAGACTGTGCGTAAATGAGGTCAAACTATTGGTCCTTTAAGATGGCCTCTTTGTTTGTTTGGGGATGTTTCGATGCGAGGTCCTTGGCTATGTGTGGGAGTACTGATTTTAAGAACCAGTCAAGGAAGATAATGTCATCAAGCTTGATCTTGCATAAGCTGCGACGTCACCACCACTCATGGATGTGGTCGGTTATGTGGGTCGCAGTGTTTTGGCAGAAAGATAGCAAGATTTCCACCCTTTCATCATATATGAGAGGGAGCTGGAAATACTATAGGAACATAAATGCCAAGGAGTTAAATTATGGGTACTTGACTTGCGGTAGCTCAATGTACCACATGGCTGCAGCACCTATGAGGGTGCATTGGAAAAGTCTAAGTCTGATCGAATCATCTACGACGTTGTTTGATGAACACCATAGGTGAAAAGTCATTATATGGTTTTGTGGTCATTCCCCTTCCTTCCCTTCAAACATAGGGATGTCTGAGGGGAGTTTGGTTGGCCTGGGAGGCTAAAAGTTTTGATGAAAAATGGGGTCATTGGTTAACCTGGCCAAGTCAGGTAGATTGAGTTGTGCCATGAAAGGGAGTTTTGACCCAAGGTTGATGTGTGATAGGCCATAAATGGTGGTGGGGTTTGTAGGAACATGATGTACCTGCACAACTCAAGGTACTTGTGGCATAGTTGTGGATGGGCCACTGCCCCCAAGTATGGTAAATGGGATAGTGTGAGTTGAAGGGCCATTGGCCCCAAGTAAGACAAGCGGGATAGTTTGACTAGTGGGTGCAGGTGGAGGTAGCTAAGTTAGTACAGTGTGCATGGTAGTACTAGGACTGTCTGCAAGGGTGTTGGTGGTGGTGTGAGGTATGGACATGGGGTCCACTACAAATCACCAAGCTGGGAAGTGGATCCGGGTTTGCACCAACCATGGGGCTGGATAGTGCAGTTTGTAATTATGGCTCAAATTGATATGATTATGAGTCAAAGTCAGAGGCTGTGTGGCATTCTGATGGTGTACGGGGTCATCGAGAATGGTCTTGACGGTGTTGGTTCAAGGACCTGAACTGTGGTGGATCGCCTCTTAGGAATGAAGAAGAGCATGGGGGATCAATTATGTCTGGTTGGTAGATCAGGTGGTGAAATATGGTAGTGACGTTCTGGACTTTGGTTTCAGTGGATTTCTATTGGCTTTCAAGTGGTCACTTTGTCACCAAGAATTCAAGGAGACTACGCTTGTATTTTTCCTCACTGGAGTGTTAGTCAATCAATAGGGGTCGTTTCCCATTTCTCTTGGAAATTCCTCTCAGTGGCCAGCTAATTTGGGGTTCCCATGGTACTCCTCACAATGAGTTTCGGGGTTGAGCCCAAGTACTTCCTCAAGGACTGCAAGTGTTTGAATTAGTGTAAATTAATAGATTTTAATGGCTAGCTTAGCATCATGAACTGATTTTGGTTATCTTACTTGGTATGGTTGTGTGCACGTCCATTGTATGAAAGATTGTCCATTTTTTATTATTTTCTATTATTCATTTCGTAGCTGCTTTTATGGTTTATGAATATTTCATAGATATTTTCTGTTTTGTTACAGATATTACAACATGGGTAATTTGTTTATGAAACCAGTAAATTTTTAACAGAAAATTTGAAACATGACACTAATGAATGTGAACTATGGTAGAATCACTAGGTGACTACCTTACAGTTGTATTCCTATTTGAGAAGGAAAGAGTGTTGTGTTGTCAACACAATGGGACTAAGCCCATCTGTAGGTACTCAAGTCACTCTCCAAGTGCAAGGTCAGTCAACAGGGAGGGCGTGAATGCCGTGAGGACCCATAGGCCTACCACCCCCTCTACCTTCCAAGTCACATGTTTTTAATGGTATAAAGTAATAACCGATGAAGTGCCTATTAATATATGACCTTTACCCTTCTCTTATCCCAGAATACCCCGGAGGGTGATGACTAGGTAGAGGAGGAAGGGCTAGGAAAGGGGTTAATTTCCAATGTTTATTTAAAAAACTGAAATTTAACCTACAGTAATTTATCCAAGCCTTAAAATAGATTCATTATAGCAATAACCAATTAAATCTAACATTGATTTACACAAATTGTATGCAGATGAAAATAGGTTGCTCGACAGAGGTGGCTGGGATGTACTGACATTCCAAACAACTTAAAAAACCAAATATGGGAGACAGATCGCCCTGTTCAGGGAAAATGTAGCGAGGGGATCTCTAAATTTTCCCCAAATCAGGCGAGGGGTTTGCTCAGAAAATGAAAACATGAGCGATCTAGATTTTGAGAGGGAAGTCACACCTTTTGGGGAAAAATGAGTGACCCGGTCTCCTATTTTAGCCCGATAAGGGCGACTTGGCCTGAAAACTAGAAAAAAATAAAACCTGAGCTCGGAACATTCGACGGTAAATTGTACTAGGGCCAAACGAGCTTGATTTGGCCTTAAGGAGGCTCAACTGTGAACGTAAATATAGAAAAACAAAGATCTAAACTAGATTTAACAGAAATTTGACCTAGATTAAGAAAACAGGAATAAAAACTGAAAAAATTGAAAAACAACCCAGGGATCCTATGGGATCGACATGGTATGGTCACCAAATATGTAGTAGGGATCTATCCCTAGATACAGGTAAGAATAGCTACCTTTTGTCTATAAGAATAAAGGGTAGCATTCTTGTGGGTGAAATGAAACCCTGGAAGGAAGGGTTAGCTTTGAGCCATGGCAACCCTGCAATAAACTATCAGAAAAATAAACTTGGAACTAATCATCAATGGAGAACCTAAAATATACTATTAGAAATAAACTACATGTACATCCAAGCTACAAATAAAAAATAAACAAAACATGAATCTCATTATACTCAATCTCTTTAATGGAATATGGGCCACCATGCTCTAGCTCAAGGAGCAGCCTCTCTTTATTGGTTTGAATGGTGTGGAGCTAAGCTCAACACACAAGGGAAGTGTCTAATGGAGAAAAAGAGAGAGAGAGAGTGATGAATTGCTTGAGAGAGTTGGTTCCTTTGGGGATTTTAAGCTCCTTTGAGGGGTTTTAGCCCCTATGAGAGCTATTTTGGCTCTTTTTAGGGGTTTTTAATTTCTTTTCATGTTTTTGAGCCTTTGCAAGGGTGTGGGGGTCAAATGAGGGTAGTGACATAGATTTATTTGCGTGGTGTAGTTCATGCAGAGCTCATTGAGGTATTTGTTTGGGTTAACAAGGCATGGTTTGGCCATAAACCAAATGTCTCAAATTTCAGGATTTTTGGATCAAGAGCATGGGCTCGAATTCCATATAAAAGGAGGAAGGCCTTGCAACCAGAAAGAAAGAAATGCATCATGGTTGGTAATGGCGAGGATACAAAATTTTACAAACTCTTTGACACTTCCACACTTAATACTTTCATTGAGAGGAGTGTGCGATTCGAAGAGGAACCAATACCATATTTTGAGCTTGCACTAGGGGAATGCTCTTCTCCTCAACAACTTGGTGATGTAAGTGATGATTCATGATCTATATTTTTTGATATTTCTGTTAAAAATATGGTTGTAGATGAGTCACCATCAAGTCCCAATTGGGCTGAAAAAATCATACAAGCTGCAGGGGAATTGGGTGGCAATCCCCAAGAGCCTAGGAAGACTAGATCTCAATCTGATAATGATTCCTTTGCAAGTGAAATTGATATTGCTGACCACTATTATATGCTTAATGGATCTGATACATAGTCATATCAGCAATATTTTCATGACCCAATATGGAAAACAACAATGGAATAATAATTCCATTCTCTCCAAGAGAATGAAACATGGGAATCGGTTGCCCTTCCTTCCAAGAGGAAGCTTGTCCAATGCAAATGGATAATTTGAACCAAAATTTATTTTGATGGTTCATATGTTAAATACAAATACATATTAGTTTCTAAGGTCTACTCTCAATTCCATGGTGTGGATTACACCGAGATCTTTGCACCGGTTGCAAAGATGGATTCCATAAGACTAGTTATAGCAATTGGAGCTAGTAAGGGTTGGAAAGTGCACAATATGGATGGCAAGAGTGCATTCTTACATGTTTTGTTATAGGAGGAGATATACATGTAGAAACCTGAATGTTTCCAAGAGGATCCTTCACTTCTTTGTAGGTTGAAAAAGTCACTATATGGACTCAAGCAAGCCCCCAAGGCTTGGTATGCAAAAATGGATGCTTTCTTGCTCTCTATTGGTTTCATTAGATGAAAATATGATACAAATGTATGTTTGTATAAATATAAAGTTATTTTGAAGGTTAATTTTATCTATGTATATGACCTCTTGATTACAAGGAGCTGCAACACTTCAATTGGTTCAATTAAAGCATCTCTACATAGTGAATTTTCCATGACAGATCTAGGATTGCTAAGGTAATTTTTGGGTTTTGAAATTGAGTAATATGAAAGGGACATCATGATGAGTCAACCAAAGTATGCTTCAGACCTGCTAAATAAGTTTAACATGGCTGATTGTAAGGAAAACAAGTGCCCTTTCCTTTATGGCATTAAAATAGGTGAATTTGGCAATTCTCCATTGGTAGATTATAGTCTCTATAGGAAGCTAGTTGGTAGCTTGCTCTATCTTACACATAAAATACCTGATTTATTTTATGATGTAAGTGTTGTAGCAATAAATGTGCACCAGAAACATAATCTCCATTGGAATGAAGAAAAAATAATCCTCCAGTATGTGTAGGGAACAAATAATTTCAGGGTGCACTATTTAGCTAGTGCTTCACTTCAACTAGCTGGATTTTCTGATTCGGATTGGACTAGAGATCTCACTGACAGAAAACCAAATTCAGGTTTTTTTTCATGCTTTCTGAAGGTCATATTTTCTGGTCAAGGAAGAAACAAAATACAATTTCTCTTTCTTCAGTAGAGGTCGAGTACAGGGAAGCAATCAATGCAGCTACACAATATGTTTGGTTGCAGGCAATTCTTCAAGAATTTGGTGTCACAATAGAGTAAAAGGAATATTGATATCCATATGCACTACATATGGATCTTAGTGCATGGCAGGGTGATTTCCTTGCAGTATTTCCCATCCACCAAGCAAATTGTCGACATTTTCACCAAGACTTTCACAGAAAGGACCTTCACTCACTTCAGATCTTTTCTTGGAGTGAGTGATGGATGATTATTGTTGATATTTGTTGTAGGTTTTAGCTCCATGTCCATTCTTGAGGGAAATTTTTTTCCCATGTGGTTTTCATTCTTTTCCTCACTTCATATGGACAAATAAAATTTTTGGTATGTATTGAGGTGACTTGATCCTTTGTTGCCAAGGCCTCCCACTTGATTTTATGTGTGGTAATAATTTTTTGGTTAAGGGAGGGTGATAGAACAATAATACAACCCTTTATTACCTTATTCTAATTCCCTATTAAATTTTATTGCATTTTCACATTAACACACCATGGTTTTGGACTTAGGGTGCTTAGTTGGGAAAATAACTAGTTAAATTGGGGCATTCACACCCACATGAGCGCTCCAGCTCAGGAAAAACTCCACATGTACACCCTCATCATTGCTGGTTCTCTCCCATTCATTTAATGTGTACATTGTGGTTGACTAGGAGTGTTGGAGGTGGATTTTGTCTAATTTTATACTGTTTTGGAGCATTTAATGTCACCTAGAGCCTCTCAGTCACCTTATTTTGCACACCCATGCATGAAAATGAGTCATTATTTATCCAAGTCACTTCCTCCATGTCCATACAACAATTTGTGGTCATTTTGACTGATTTGGAGCAAGTTTGTCCCACCTAGGGGGGATTGAGGTCAATTTGGCCAATTTCACATGTACAAACATTTTGGGCTTCCCAAGCATGAAAAACCAATTCATATGTAATATAAATTTGTTGCCAACATATTTACATGTTAGACAGTCAAATAATAACATGTTTCAGTTCACATTGCATGTGTAAAATTATTCTCTTTTACTGGTGTTTTATTGGTTTTGCATGAAATTCAATTTGTGAGTTTCTATAAGGCTCCTAGATCTTCTTATAGATCAAAATTATCACATGGTATTAGAGCACAGGTTTCAATTTCAATTCCCTCGAGCTACACCAGAGGCGAGGTGTTGGAGTATCGGTACAACCTCCTCATGGTATAACCGCCCCACCTTTGGGAATATAAAAATATGGACTAACTGCCACACCTAGTGATAAGGACTTGTGCTAGGTTTCAAATGTTCATCAACATGTGCAGGTTTTGGTGTAAAAAAAAAACTTACAAAGAGGAAGTGCGGAAGGCAGAAAGCAGAAAGGTCGTTAAAAGTTCCTTCGCACATTTGAGTTTCTGATTTCTAAGTTCTAAAGTGCAGAAGGAGGAAAGTAGACATGCAGAAGGTGGAAAGGCCATTAAAATTTCCTTCACACATTTTAGTTTCTGATTTTTGAGTTCTGAAGTGCGGAAGGAGGAAGGTGGAAAGGCCATTAAAAGTTCCAAAGTACGGAAGGCAGAAAGTGGAAGTGCGGAAGGAAAAAGGCAGAAAGGCCGTTAAATATTCTCGTTGCACATTAGGTTTTTGATTTTTTATTTCTAAGGTTAGAAAGGAGGAAAGCAAAAGTGCATGAGGAGGAAGGTAGAAGAGTGTTTACATGTTACTGTCGCTTAGTATGTTTTTGACTCCCAATTTCTGAGGTCAAAAGGGCGGAAGTAGAAGTGTGGAATGCGGAGTGTGGAGATTCAGTTTCTATGTGAAAATGCCTCTTCTGGTTAGAGAGGTATATTTAATTGTAGAAGGATGACTCTTCTTGTGGATTCTCGTGTTGGTTATCTGATTTATACTTAAGGATGAATTTTTACAAATATTATAGCTAGCTATTATGTGAAAGGAATTATATTTGCAATTATTTGTATGCATTTTTTACAGATGTTTTTGGGAGACATTACATATGGTATTAGAGCTATAGGTTTCAACCTTGTCACATTTTCGAAGCATCTAGTTCCATTGCATTATGGAGAAAATTTGTTCTAAAAATAAAATTTTTGTTTGGAATGTTTAAAACAAAGCCACAAGTTTCAACCCTATCACCTTTTGGGAACATCGAGTTCTGCTAAAGCACACCAAGGTAATAACCACTTTCACTAAATGATAACCATATTTTACTTGATGAGTCCTGGTTACGTACATCAGTTGTGTATTAAATTGATGAATCTTGATTAATGTATTCTAATGGATGTATGATGGATGAGGAGTATGAATGATGTACTACAAGGGATGCATGTATGGTTGTCTTTGGTAGGCATTACATGATTGATAAAGGATAAAAATAGGTTAAGGTATTATGAATTGATGATCAGGTATGCATGAGATTTACTGTATGACTAATTGTAGTTAATGAATGATGGATTCTTGAATAATTTATAATAAGAATTATGCTTTGTGATAAGGTAAAAAGTGATATCTGGTTATGCCCTTTGAGTCTCAGTTAAATGGGAACTATTGCATATAACATAGCTTTTCATGTTCCAAGTATTTTGAAGATAGGTTCCCTTGTGATATCCATTGGAAAGGTATTTGGTGGTTGTATTGAAGGGGCACCAGAAATGACTTATTAGTATTCTTTATATCACTGTTGAAGAGTAAGTACTAATCGTGTAGCTAATTAAACTTGACTCAGGTGGCTCTCTTGAAAATGAACCTCATCTATATTTATCTAATACCTTGTTGGACTGGAACTGGTGGGAAAAATGGAGAATGGGAAGGTAATATTTATAACCCCATCGCTACTATATTAAGTTATCTAGGAGCCACCTTAAGTTGCAGCACCACAAGGATGATGAAGCCCTACCAACTTACCAAGGTAAAGCATACAAAGCACTGGCTAAGTCTATGAGCCATTAGAGCTAAACAAAAGGTAATGGATCTTATATGAGGATGGTGAAGATAAAGTACAAGACCATAAGGTATAACTTGATTGTTTTACGTATAATTATCTTGGTGTTGGATAGCTCATATGAACACCTAGAGTACTATCAACACATGGTGCATTTATTTGGACATCCAAAATAAAACAGAAGGGTGCTTAATGTGGAGTAAATATGCACTGTAAGTAAACTCATTCCCATGAAGACACAAGTACATTTGAACAAAAAATATGACAACATCAACCTACGACACTCTAAAATTTGGATTTCTGGTCGGATTTTAGTTGTGATAAAATGCATTTTTTTGTTTTTTGTTTTCATAGTGTCTCGATACCCATTGGATTTTTGACACCCAATAAACATGGTCTTCAAATTTTTGACACTAATTGGAAATTATATATAAATCTCGTGGATATCCAGTTTATATATTTCATGGATCGCAGCTATTTTTGCTGATATATCCAGTTACCTAGTTCCATATGAGATATTTATCCCTCAGAGGGCATATTTGGTTGGGTGTATGAAATGCATATTGGCAATACATTTAGCACACACTAAGATACCTCCTGATCCTATGCATAATTTCTACTCTGCTCCATTACTTTAAGTATTGCATGTGGTAGCCGCAAATCCCTCTACATCATGGATAGTTTATCTAGATACCATAGGACACAGTCTCATATCCACTCAGTGATATAACTCTAGTCAGTGCAAGAAGCTCTCGGAAGTGCTAGAAACACCTGCTTAAAAAACCTTCTATGTAGTTTATTTACCTCCAACATGCCCACCCATAGCTTCACTATGATATTCCCAAAGAATATCAGGCCTTTCATGGTGTAAGACACATCGACGAAGAATGTTATATGTTTTGAGGTTGTATAGATGGCGTGTGATAAGTTGATAGTCAGTGGCTCTAACAACCATATACATCTTCTGAGTGGTGTAGTAGTCAATAGGGAAGGTTATTAATATACACCAAGAGATAGAGCAGGGAGAGGAAGTCATCTCGATAATATATCCATCCATACTTTGCAATGAGATATCAACCTGAAAGGAATGTTGACTCTTGCCCTAGCCATCGAAGGACATACATTTTTTCCTTCTAATGGATTCCCAATTCTTGTATAGAGCTGGAAATTTGCGAGAAAATGACCATGAGAAACCCCATTTTTATGATTTCTTTTCCCTAAATTTACAAACAAGTTTGATCAAATTATATGGGATCTCAATCAAGCAGGTTCAGTAATGGATGGAGACAGAGCTTCTAGGTAAACCCAAAATTGAACTAGTGTAAAACAAGCTCGATCTGGGGAGATAAGAACCAACTCACCTAACATTACTCAGTGGTTTGATGAGTTCATACGGATATTTTTTCCATGGAATAAATCAAGGTTCAATGCATCTCTCTATTCATTGAATACCCATTAGTTTTTTGTCTTTTCAAGCCGTTATCTTACATTTTTTTAATTTTATTTGTAGCTTGCTTCCACTGTAGTGGGGTTGAAAACAAAACACAGAATCATACTGGAAGTGGAGAAGCGCATCACATCACCTTTGCTGGTTTGATTCTTTATTCAATCCATTTTTTTGCATTCTATGTTCATTGTTCTAATAATAATGATAGATCCACAAAATGAAATATGATATAACCCTAAACCCTAAAGTTGTAACCCAAGGGTGGACCCAAACATTAGAAGACTAAAGAGACATGGATTCTTTAATAAAAAATTAACATTGTACTAACCTTTTTACCATTTGAAATTCCTATTTTAATTCTTGTACCATCAATAATGATATCAATGTTGAAAGGTCGAGTGTTGTCAGAGATATGCATCACAAATTTCCAAGGTTAATCGTGGGTGGGGAGTTGATTCTATATATGCAAGGGTGATTACTTATTTCCTTATCTATAGGTGATTTCACATATGCAAGGGTTATGATTCCATCTATGTGCCAAGTATCAAGAATGCTCCACAAGAAAAGGTCTCCACAAGCATTAATACTAGGCCATCCAAATCTCT
Organism: Pseudotsuga menziesii; assembly: GCA_001517045.1. Lineage (NCBI taxonomy): Eukaryota > Viridiplantae > Streptophyta > Pinopsida > Pinales > Pinaceae > Pseudotsuga > Pseudotsuga menziesii. The sequence continues at coordinate 31,220 of LPNX010089458.1, read as the reverse complement.
ATCAACATGTAAGAAAATGTGATAAAAATCACATGTGGATACCCATGAAAAATGGGGGGTATCATTTGTACAGGAGATGTAATCTCATGAGAGTGCATGAGAACCTCATATTCTATGAAATGGGCTTGTTAGAAATGATCATCAATGCAAGAAAACCAAAAAACCATGTGGTAGGATGGATTATCTCAACATCCCTAAACACCACATCACATCCAAAATTTCTATCATCATCATTTGTTTTAGAACTAGATTTACAAGTAAGGAACAAGTCATTAATGCCAAAATATTATTAGCTACTCTAATATTCATGCAAGATATTATTCATTCTCCTACCTACCTACTCTAGTAAATGAACAAGATCTTTCTAGGTAAAGTCAAATATTCGATGAAGCCACCTTAGCATCTCATCCATCACATGGTTTATTCCATCATGCTTGGTGATGGACCAAGATAAGGAAAAATCTACCATGAAATGAGTACATGTTTTAATATTCATAACAGTAGAGGTAAACATAAACATGAGAAAATAGACATGTGAATTGTCATCAACATCCTCAAACCCTTGCCAAGAATAACAAGTCTTTCCATAAGCTCTCTCTATCCAAGATTGGATAAGGCTTATAAAAAGTAGATTGCTGTAAATGACTATCATAACCTAAGATAAAATTAACTTGCTTACCCATGTCATTTACAACACCTAAACAAGAGTGATTAGCTGACAAATCCATGCAAATTTCAGACTTTTAGATGTAGAGGGTGGAAAATTATGACCTTTAACTATTATTGGAATGCACTATTTCTGGCCCCTAAAGCATACTGATTTGTTGATTTATTTCCCATTAATTCATCATTTTCAAATTGATTTGGTGGCTGGAAAATATTCTCATAAAACCATGACTAAACAGCCCCAAGAAATTATGCAAATCAGCATGAACAAAATCATTACATTGCTGGAAATATCTCTGCAAGAATTGCTCAAAATACACCCTAGGAGAGGGAGTACAATGCTCTTCCAAAAAACTATAATAATAATAACACCCTTTTGCTGCCCCAAATCAAGATAAAAACCAGCATTGATTATTGAAGGATATGGCTGGAAATTCCTATCAAAACCTACGTAAACAATACCTTCTTGCTGCCCCAAATCATCATCAAGATTAACATCAGTCTCTGGAAAACATGGCTGGGAATGATGCCCCTTATTTTCCCTAGAGGAGGGCAAACATAACTAGTCCAAACTTTCCCTTGAAGAAATAAAACATTGTTGTTCCAAAATTGCAAATAAGACCACATATTGCTGCTCCAAATATGCAATAATATCTTAAGAAGATGGCTTTAAATGATCGACCAAGTATGCCCTAAAAGAGGGCAAAAAAGGATTCCCCAAATCTACATCAAAAATCCTCTCATGCTACTCCAAATATGCAGTACCAGCATGTTGATATGGTTGAAAATATTCATCACTTTCAACACTAGAAGTATCATAAATAATATCTCCAAACTATCTCCAAGAATATTCACTACAAGCATGCTTGAATTCTAGGAAAATATCATCCATAATATAAAAATATCATCTATCGTATGATCATATAAGGGTTTGACCCCATCATTTATTCTCTCGAATCAACAATTTCAAAATTTTGAGAAGAAAAACTTACCAAACCCTCACCTTCATGGTGAGTGGAATAATTATATTTACCAACTAGGTTTTCAACACCAATACTTTCAAGGGCCCCTTGCACATGCTCTTCTTATTGAACTTGTTTGACGCCTCCTTCAAGAGCTTCTTCATGAAGGATGATGGACTTGTAAGGTACCTCTTCAACATGCATGGGTTCTTCTTCATTACTTGAGATTCAAAGGATTCCCCATGGCTACGAACATTACCTTCTTGATCTTCAATGATGTATTCAATAGGAATAGGTTCTTCTTGAAGACAATGTACTCGAGTGCTTTCAATAAGGATCATTTCATGCACTTGTTCATTGGATCCTCCTATACCAAGATTTTCTTATATGGATTTAGTTAAGGAGACCAATATCTCCTCATATCTTTTGATTTGATCCAAAATAACATCTAAAGGGTCTCTTTCATACTCAAGCATAAAGTATTGTATAATTTATTTTGTGATTTGGTAAGAATGTTTTGTATTTTTAATGCTTTATTCTTTCACATAACTAGCTTCCTATAGCTCATGAAGCACTTGAAAGAAATTTGCAAAATAGAAACCTTCCTACAATTTATTAACCTGAAATTTTGCAACCCTTTGCAAGGAAAATGCAAATATCTTCATCAAAACACCTTCATGCACAACTTTGATATTTGACATATAGCGTCCATAAATGAAGAAAGATAATGAGGAGATTGATGAATATCCCCATGAAAATTTAAAACATGATCTTCTCATTTTGAAGGGATATTATTTGGATACCTTGGAATTTCCATAACATCAAGATAAGGATAAACCTCATGGAAATCCCAATATTCCATATTTCTTCAATTCCTCAACCCTAAAAATGAAATCTGAAATCCACACATGATTTTCATATTTTTTCCAAACTGTGGAGTCGCCAAGGTGAATCTTAAATTTCCTTCACATTGTTTCTTGTTTCCCCCTACAATAAACAAGTCTTGAAAAATATTCAAGATCAAGGGCTTTGTCCGTTCATGGAGTCACCATATGAGCAAAGGATTTTCAAAATTTTGCACTCACAGATGTCATACATAGCAAGACTACATATATGGGAGATGGGATTTATCCTTGACAATGGTGCCAAAATGGTACTAAAACAAATCATGGATTATGGATAACTAAGAGGGAAGATATAATTTTTTAGGTTCATATATGGATTATTGTATTCCTGTTTTAGATGAGGAAGATATACTTTTTTAGGTTCAAGGCTAGGTGTTTTACATGTCTCCATAAATTCTCTAAAGTATTCAACATTTTCTTTTATGGACCCCTTTACTGACCAATCACCAACTTTTAGAACATCTTTTCTATGATCATTTCAAATGTAACAAATGCATAATAGAGTGTAATTGCATTTTATTATATGTATATGTTCCATATTTTGTAAATTCTATCTATTTTATTTCTGTTGGTAAGTTTTGTGTTATAGATCTTCAGTGGAATTAAATATTCATTCTGTTGCCGCTTTTGCTTGTGTGAGGTATGATATCTACCAAATCCACTCAATATTATCTACTGAAAGGCATCTACAACAATTTATATTTGTTCATTGAAGTATGCCCATTTTGTGCAATACCAAGTTGAAAGTTGAAGCAAGTTTTACAAGTAGGTGCAAGTTTTGGTTTATTGATTTCATTTTTTTAATGCTTCTTTTGCAATGGTTTCTGTGCTTCTACCGAAGTTCAGGCATTCACCTCTGAGTTGAAAAATAAGTTGTCATACAAATATCAAGGAAAGGCTGAAACTATCTTTAATCTGACAATGAAAGAGATATGTGAGGAGTATGCTAGAGATTGATGATGGGAAATCTAGATCATGTATTGATGAAAGCTTAAAGGATTCTACGAACAAGTAGAGCATCCCATTCTTTTTCTAAATAGGACTTAGTGTCAAAAATGGATCACAAGAAGAAATGATAGAAAGGTCCATTGGATTTGAATCTATTTGTTGTAAACAAAATAGTTAACTCACTTTTCACTTGGGAGATCTAGTAATATACACCATTATAAGTTCACGGTTTTATTCTAAATTAGCATATCTACAGTGGTAATTGTAGGGTAAGTGTGTATAGTGTGATATCCTGATTGTGTTCTTTGGAGAGATGGCACATGTTGTAGGATAAGGTGAATGATATAGTAGCAATTGAGTTAGTAGAAAATATACTATGGTGTATGTAATTTATGCTTAGTTTCCTCATCAATTTATGTGGGTGCTTATTTTGTTATAGGAAATGGTACTCTTAAAATACAATGAGTAAGTAATAGAATGTGAAGGGATATATATTAGAACTGAAAATCCATTTAAGAGTACAAAGATAAAGTTGAAATAGGTAACCTTGATCCCTAGTGATCCAAAAGGATAAAATGGACAAGTTTTTGATAGGTTCCAAGATAAGATAGGATAATATAATTTTATTGGTGTATGTCAAATGAACAAAAATAGGTCAATGGGGCTACTAGATAAATCAAAGGAAGAAGCAAAAAAAAATGGTGCAGTCAACTATTATCTCTTATAATATTCAAAGCTAAGAAGAAATGTGTAATGAGATTCCTATTGTTCATGATTTGTAATATTGCCTGGAAGATCTAGAGGTATATGGTTGGGGACTGAGCTTTCTTTCATCTGATTGGGCCAAAGTTGTGTGGGTCTAATTTACTATGCTACAAAACATGATTTTTTTTAAGTGGAAAATGTGATAGGACAACATGTAAGTAGAGTTTGGTACACAACCTATGTGCCTTGAAACAATTTTCACATTGGTCTCTTTTGTCTATAGGATATGATCCATAGGTGATAAAATTTTGAGTTGAGAGTGATACCCTTTTGAACTTGTCATGGTCTCCTTTGTTTTTAATTTTATTGTTCCATAGGAAAACTAGATATCCAACTTAAAACTTGTTATCTTTGATTTTTTGGTCAAACAATTGATTCACATGGTCCTAGTAATCCATAAAGTGATTGCTATATAACCAAGGATGGATATTATGGCAATGGTGAAAAAAATTATTATTTGATAACGAGTATATGTGAAATCATTTCATCATGACACATTTATTGGTTTTGGAATCCTTTTCATTATAGTTTCAATCCAAACAAAGGTTGTGACATATAGGCATACTAGTGTTTCTACAAAATGGAGTATACTACTCTTTGAAATACTGAAACCATATAAAACTTGGTTTTAAGGATATTGCTACAAGAAACCCCCATAATTGTTTCTCATAATATGCCCATATTTGTAAATAGTTATGTTTATAGTTGTAAGGTCAGGAACAAGGATGTATGTTACAATTTTCAGTGGTATGATGACTGCATGTAGGATGAATCTGAAATGTTTTTCATATCCTCAACTTATGGGTGATAGTATGATGGAGAAGTGTTATAGGTCTATGAATATTTATCCCAAATTTTCTATGGAAATATTAGTGGAATGTTTTGTAGGAAAAGGTTTCAAAATACCATTTTGTGGGAAAAGTTGACACCGAGTATCATACTCCATGGGCCTGCAAACTTGTTTGGACATCCAAACAATGATAGAATTTAGAAAGTGGACTTATAACTTGGAAAATGGGATGGTGAATCAAAGGATATTGTGTCTAAGATAGTTTTTGTGCACTTTTCAATGTCATACACTGCATCTACAGATACCAAAGAACACTATGAAAGTGTATTTGTGAAGCATTCCACCTCTGCTTATATTTTTCAACCACTTACATGCAATGTTTGGGAATCATCACTTGTATGAGTGGCGTAATGCACCTAGAATCAAAGGGGATAATAGAGGATAGTTTTGGGAGTGGGAGCTAGGGTACTGGAAAGTAAGCAGACTAAATAGGGTGATTGCTATTGATGGAGGACAAACATCACTTGTAAATGTATATATTACAGGAAAAATTCTTTTAAAGAAGGGTTTACAAACAGTAATTATTCCCACATATCCTTTTGTTAATGGAAAAAGAAATTAAAGGTTCTAGATTAGTGCCTGAAATTGAGTTCCTAGATCATAGAAAAATAGTGACAGATAATGTTGTCAGCAATTTTGAATATTTTAAACATGGAAACACTTAACAGAGCATTCATGTTTCAAACTATAAAAAACTTGAAGGGTGAAAAATATTTTGAAAATATTCATGAAAATTATGTTCCTAATGTCAAATATCATGTTATTTCTACATTTGTGACTAAATACAATAAAGTTAAGGTAGTTCCAAACACTTGTTTGCATCATAATTCCATTATGAAGAAGAATGTGCTTGATCAAGATATCAGCTTGCAATTTCCAATTGGGAGACAACCTATTTGTTGGATTTAAGCACAGGCTCATGTTCAGTCGTGCGGCCATGGAAATCACCTTTTAATGAAAGTTCGACCTCTAGACCAAATTTGCAACGATGATTCTGTCAAGGTCAATTAGAGATTCAATAATTTTATGCTTATAGAATGAACATTTGTCCAAATTTGTTTTGTTTCAAGTATTATGGTGATTATTAGATTATTTACACGTGGGAGGTTTGAATGTAAAATATAGGAAGTTTGACAACTTTTGTAATATAATTAGTTGGCTTCACCTTTAAGATCAAAGTTTATTCCTTACCCCTCGCTCTCTCCACTCTTATGCACATTCATTCTACTTTTACTCATGGTTTTATGTACATTCGTTCTACTTTTACTCATAAATCCAAGTTTGGAATATTCATGGTTGGATTGTATTCAAGGTGTTTACATAGGTCCTTGAACTGTATATATCTTTAAACAACAGATTTGAAGAATTGTATACATATTTCTTTGGAGATCAGGATCCAGGAGCTCGTAATATCCTAATTCAAGCAAGATTACAAGCTTCGTTGATTCGATAATTTTCCTCAAGATCAAAAGCAAAGGATCATGATTATAAGAACTTTATAAGATGGGAATTTGATCAGGTGCTAGTTTCGTTTTGGTTATAGGGAAGGATTATGTGATATCGACTTTGTCAATGTTGAAGATAAATGTTCTTTCCGAAGCACACAGTTATTTTTAAACCTCTACAGGCCATCATATTTCCAACTTGTCGACCACCTACAGGCCATTGGATTTTCGACACCCAAGACATGGCATATGACAAAGAGCTAATTGAAGCGACAAATTCTAGGTGCCAGATTGATGTGATATCCATCGATTATTCAACGTTGTTTTGTCAGAATTTAGACATTGAATCCAGGTCACAATTTCTTGATTTATGATGATATCTTGCCAAAATACCGAAGGCATTTGAAATCGGGTTGAATAACCAATGAATTCCCACCGACGACAAAAAAAATTATTGTCGTTGAATAATAGACACATGTATGTTGAATTTCATACATCAAAGCTATCAGATTTCATATTCAAATTTACTTGTGAGTGAATATTTTTACAAATTGGTTCGTTGTGAATGATAGAATCTAATATGGTTAGATTTTGATTTATTCCTATGTTCTTGATATTAACCTTGCATAGGGGGGGGGGGTTTATCTGCATAGAGTTACCTATCTATTGTATGATTTCCCTTAGTGGATGACTTCAGGGATTATCTGAGTATGTATGAATGCGGGTGATAAAATGATATATAGAGAAACTCTAGGTCTGTGGCTGGGAGCACTGCTCATGAATTAGTATGTGATCATGCCCTATTTGGAATGACTAGGATTGCTTGGTTTAGATAGCTTATAAATGATATGATACACCTACTTGGACTGATGCTTTGTATATGGGTTTTATCTTGCTCCAAATAAAAGTATTCATTATTGGTTAAGAACCAGATTATGATTGCATTGGATGTATAGATCATGGAGGAAGTAATACACCTACTCTGCTTTACTTCTTTGAAAACTTCCTGTTGTTATAGTATTTCAAAAAAAAACATCTCTCCTACTTAACTGAAGGCATATGACTGTGTTGACTTATGTCCTATGTGGTTTTAAGAGACAAATTCTTTTTTAGGGGGTCTGAGGCTATTCTTGGGTACATGGTCTTTCTAAAAATTGGTATATGTTGTTCTGTGATGAGTTTTAGAGACCTTACAGTTCTCTTACTAAGGTCCAGTTGTAAGAAAAACCTGTAGAAGGCCCAAGTTCTGAATGGATTAAGTTTGAGATCACTTAAGGAAAAACACAGAAAGATAGTGTAAATATTTCAAGTAGATTACTGTGATTGCAATATCCTTCTTTTCATATATATTTATGCTTTTTCTTAGAGCTTAGAGGCTGAAATCCTAGTTGTAGAGTTAGAATGCATTTTTCTCAAGTGGTTCTGCACCTGGGAATCTGCCTGTGAAGGGCGGGAGGAGGGAGGTGGAAGAGGAGAAAGTTTGCAAAGAGACAAGGTGAGAATGTGTTTTCTGTGATCCGTGCTCCACCTAGAAGAACGAAGAAAGAAAAAAATAAATGCAAGGTGATCAAAGTGTTAAGTTTCACGATCCACAATTTGGGAAGAATAAAGCGAAAAGGTTAAGTTAAATCCATAAAATGGTTAAGACTTCCACATTCCATGATCTACATAAATCAAGGTGGAAAGTGGAAAGAAAGAGTGTAAACATAAAGACAGTAAGATTCCCTGTTCCGCAATCTGTATAGAAGAAGGCGAAAAGTAGAAAAGAAGAGTTAAAGCGTAATATGTTAATATTTCCACATTTCACGATTTTCATACTGAAAGGTGGAAAGAGGAAAGAAAGGATAAACCTTAAAGTTTTTAAGACTTCCATGATTTGTGATCCACACAGCGAAAGTGAAAAGTGAAAGGTGGAAGGTTGAAAGGCTGTTAAATATTTATGTTGCACATTAGTTTTCTGGTTTCTCATTTCTAAGGTCGAAAAGGAGAAAAGAGGAAGTGTGGGAGACAGAAGGAAGAAGGGTGTTTAAATGTTTTTATCACTCTGTATGTTTTTGACTCTCAATTTCTGAGGTCAGAAGTGCAGAAGCTGAAGGGCAGAACGAGGAGTGTGAAAATTCAATTTCTGTGCAGAAACGCCTCTTCCGGTTATAGAGGTAGATTTAATTATAGAAGGATGATTCTTCTTGCAGATTTCCATGTTGGTTATTTGCTTTAAGCTTAAGGATGAATGTTTACGAAGATTATCACCAGCTATTATGTGAAAGGAATTATATTTGCAAAAACATTTATGCATTTTTGAAAGATGTTTTTGGGAGACGTTATAGTTTCCCAAGATAAATCCGTGTCTATCATGTGATTGTGTTTCTTTCAATGATCTTGCATAAGCTATTGTTTTTAAATTGAATTGAATACTAATGATATCTAGCTTAGCATATGAAATCTTAACACTTATGACTTAGCAAATATAGATTGGTACTAAAGGTCCAAGTCTAGGATTATAAATCCAACATAGGAAAACCTAATATAAATTTAAACATTAACATCACATTAGAAAGTCTTGTGACCAAGATGTCATCATAATTGAGGTCAACATCGAGTGGATGATAAGCCCTATCCTCAAACCATTAAAAGATCTATTTATTCTTATCCATGCAAACAAGTAAAAAACATGTTATGAGTAAGAAAGACATATTGCAATAAGTAAGAATTGTAAATTATAAATAAACATTTTCTTTTAATTACAAAAATTACAGGTATGTAAAAATATATATTTGTCCCTTTGTATCCCTCTCTCCCTCCCTCTATTTCTCTCTCTCTCTCTCTCTCTCTACACCCACCGCCCCTCTCTTTAACTCTCTCTCCCTCCCTCTCCCTCTCTCCTTCCTTCCCTCACTCTCGCTCTCTCCCTCCTTTCGTCGCTCTCTTTATCCCTACATCCCTCATTCTCTCTCTCACTCTCTTGATCCCCCTATCCACCTTACTCTCTTACCCTTCGCTCTCTCACCCTCTCTCTAGCTATATATCTCGCTCTCCTCCACTCTCTCTCTATCCCTAGCTCCCCCTCTCCCCATCCCTCTCCCTCTCCCTCTCCCTCCCTCCCTCTTTCTCTCCCTCTTGTCCTCCCTCCTATTTTCCTTCCCTCTCTCTACCTCTTTCTCACTCTTTATATCCCTCTACACCCAACCCCCCTCTCTCTCAATCTCTCTCCTTCTCTTTCTCTACCTCCTTCCCTCCCTATCTCTCTCTCCCTACCTACCTCCTCTCTTTAGCTCTCTCAATCCACCCTCTCCACATTCCTC
>LPNX010089458.1:2223-15731 GCA_001517045.1 Pseudotsuga menziesii | reverse complement strand
AAAATGATAGGAATGAATGAGTTTTGTGAATCGAATTGAACCGTGAACTGAACTGGACTGGTGGGATGCTCAGAACTTAAAATTTCATTTCTTATGAGAGAAAAGATTCAATGATCTAAAATCATACCGAGCCAAAGATGCAGTAAAAACCAGAATGAAAGCACTTCATTAATTTAAATGATATAAAAGACCGCATTAAATTTTAATGTTCTATTTTCGGTCAGAATTTAATTTTTATAAAACCTGATCGGTGCTTTATCATTTTTTCTATGGAGTTCGTATCCAACATTGCAGGCATTGCAAAATAAACTAAAGAGAAATTTCACACCAAATATATCTAGAATAGAAAATAATATTTAAGGATCTTTAGAATAGAAAATAATATTTAATTTTTATTTTTGAAAAAAAAAATATAAAGTGAATGCACAGATTTAAAACAATATATAAATTTATATTTCAACCTAATTAAGCAATGATGAGATATTAACTTTATAATATTAAAAATAAAATAAAATAATTATGTATATAGACATTTAGATATTATTTCATATTTAGAATTTGTTAAAGTTTATCTATAAAATTAATTTAATTATAACACATGCAAAGAAGTGATTCATTTCATGGTCTTATTTGTCCCATTTACAAACTACTTTACCTGTAACTATGCTACTATACAACATTTTAATCAAATAAAATATTAAAATCTTTAAAAAACAAAATTAAATATACAAATTAAAAGTAACATTTCAATTAAATATTATCAATAAAAACATCTATTAAATATAAACCTATTTAATTTTTAAAATAAAATAATACATAATATTTGAAAATCTACCAAATCTAAATCCTAACATATATTTAAAAACCCACAAAATATAAATCTGAACCATAAATTTTTATATCATAAAAACTTCAAAAAAATCCGATAAAATTTCAATCAAATATCATAAATAAACGCAACAATTCGAAAACGAGATAGCATATAACATTTTCAGATAATATAATTAAAATCCTACATAGTATAAATCTGATAGACAGATTCTCAGTAAAATTCTAAATCTGAATAGGCCATTTGAAAAAAAAAATTAATTAAATATAATATAGAAATATATATTGCGAAGTAGAAACCTACATTCATCAGAAAGATCGAGGCCGAGGGCGATGCCAATGTCCAACTGTGCCATGGCCATCTAAAATATGTGATCTTCTTCCTTTCCTTCTACCTCCTCATCGATACCTGAAATTGCAAACCTGCAAATTAAATATACAAAATAACATATAACATTTTGATTATGATTAGGTAATATAATTAAAAAGCTACATATTAAAAATCTGATGGACGGATTCTCATTAAAAGTCTAAATCTGAATTGGCCAATAAGAAGAAACCTAACTTCGTAGATGCAGACATCAAACTGTGCCATAGACACCTAAAATATGTGATCCTCTCCCTTTCCCAATCGATGCCCTGAAATTTCACTCGCCACAAAAGCAGAGACCGCACAGGATTCAGGATTTTGATTGCATAATAATATAATCATGAATGGATCAATTGAAACTGAAACCTAAATAAGATTCAGGAATGAAAACCTGCCCAAAAAATGTAAATGTAAATATGAATGGATCGACTGAAACTGAAACCTGAAATAAATAGATAAACCTGCTTGCCTTGATTACAGAAGCCGACGTAGATGTCCAACTCTTGCCTCTTCATCGATATTGAAAACGCGGAACGGAAGGAAGCACAGGAAACAAGAAGAGAGCAATTTAATTTAGACCACGAAAAAGGAAAGAGTAAGAAGAAAAGAACAATCGTCGCAGCTTTAAATCTTTCTCCCCAACGGTTAGATTTTACAATGTTTCTATTTTTAATGGAAAATCCAAGCCATAACGGTTAGATTATACAATGTAGCTTTAAATCTTTCTCCCCAACGGTTAGATTTTACAATGTTTCTATTTTCAATGGAAAAGCCAAGCCATAACGGTTAGCTTATACAATGTTTCTATTTTCAATGGAAAAGCCATATCTATGGCAAGATTGTGATTTAATGGCGGTTTATATAATTCATGATCGTGATCATCCACCAATGTCCTTCGTGCACCAATGTCGTTCGTGCACACAACGTTCATTGAGGCTTCAACCCTAAGCATTATATCAGCCCTGACGGTTATAAAACCTTCAAACTAAAACATCTTAAAATTTAAATTTTATTTTTATTGAAAAAGCTATGAGTTGTGATTTAGGTTTGCGTTTTTGAAAAAATGTTCTTTAATTTGTTTTAATATATATTTTCAAATACAAATATTTCTTAAATAATATTTTTTTTCCAAATATATATTAAGATTGTTTTCCAAATATATATTTAAATAGGATTATTTTTTCATTCATTTTTTCTATGTTTCATGAATGAAAGTAACAATCTATTTTTAAGTGGTTTTCTTCAAATCCCTCTAAATTCCATGTATAGGATATTATTAATTTATTATTTTCATTGTATTATTTTATGTTATAAAATTAATTAAATCTGTAAATTTTACTTTGTTAAATGAAAAGTGATATAACATCTAATTGGTAAAGTTAACTTAAACAATATTTAATTATAATTTTGGACTGGACTCTTGTTTTAAATATCTAATCATAATTTTGGATATTCATTCAATTTAAAATATTGATTTTAAAAATGTTTTTAGATTTTCCTAGTTTTAAAAGAGAATATAGTTTCAAACCACTTTGATTCTATTTTAAATGAAAAGTGAAAACTATACATAAATATATGTAAGGTTTAATTTAATAAGTGTCATTATCATATAAAATTGGATAATAAATTATTTTTTATATTTACTTATTATAATCTTAGTTTATTGTGAACAAAAATTGAAATCTATACTTGAATATTTGTAAGATTTAATTTTTACAAGTTTGTAGTTATTATATAAAATTACATAATATATTTTTTTTCAAATTAAGTGGGTGTTTTTAAAAAAATGTTCAATAATTTCTCCTAATAATATTTTATTTTCCAAATATATATTCAAACACAATTCTTTCTTCATTAATATTTTATTTTCCATGAATGAAAGTGACAATCTATTTTCTAAGTGGTTTTCTCCAAATCCCTATAAATTCCATGTTTAAGATATTATTATTAATTTCAAGATCTAATGACAATTTTAGACTTGACTTTTATTTTAAATATCTAATCATAGATTTTATTGAATAACTCAATCTACTATATTCACTTTAAAAGCGTTTTTAGATTTTCCTAATTTTAAAAGATAATATAGTTCCAAATAACTTCTATTCCATTTTAAATGAAAAAAAGTGAAAAATATACCTAAATATTCTTAAGGTTTAACATATTAAGTGTGTCATTATCATATACTTAAGTGTGTTCATTTTAAACAGAAATTGAAATCCATACTTAAGTATTTGTAAGATTTGGATTTTACAAATGTGCCATTATTATATGGATGGTGGAAAGCTTATTTTGGTCTTGAAAATAACTGTAAATTAACCAAACTCGTCATGTGGGATAAAAAGAAGTTCCTCTTCCAAACTCTTGTCATCCATGCTATCTTGTATGATTGTAAAGTATGGGGGTACAACATTTCTCGATAATCTTGGAGGAACATTGAGCAAATCTAGAAGCGGTTTATAACTTATAACCTCAAAATTGAAAGAAATACGCCTTATTTTACTCTCCTCATAAAAGTGGGTCTTTTCCCCATCAAGAGCATAGTTATTACTAGGTAGCTAATGTATAAGCATAAGATAAATAACATCGGAAATGAGAGACTTCCTAAAATTTCTTTAAACTCAAGTCAAAACTATGACTACGCCTCAAGTGGTGTTGGTGTAAAGATACCATGGCTTCGTTAAACCATTGGGGCATTGATGAAAATGACATTTTGCAGAACATTGATAATGTCAAAATCATTATTAAGTTTCTAACTTTAATGAGAAATTGTGGTGTGAGGAAAATTTAGTGGTTAAGATAAAATTAAGATACTATAAGGAGGTCATTAACCCTAACTTGGAAGATCCGAAGTATCTCTTGGTAGTAACTAGCTCATGAAATAAAGTTAATATATCCAATATTAGAACGAAATCTCATGAAATCCATAGCAAAATAAGGTGTTGGTATATTCCTAAAACTCCATGGGCGGAAAGGGTTTTCAATATGTGTAAGTCTATGAGCCTTGAGGATGAAAATCACTTTTTGTTAGAGTGCCTTTCTTACACCCACATTAGATATGAGTTAATAGTATTTGATACAATACAAACCTTCATAACCTCCTAACTTTGTTGTTGAGGGAAATACAACCTTATAACCTAGGGTCTAGGGTTACTAACATACTGAATGAACTTGGAGACATTCATCTATTTGAGAATTTGACAGAGAAATAAGGAATAAAGTAAGCATACCTTGTTTATGAAGGTTGGTACTAGCTTTCTTCTTCAATCCAAATGCTCCAACAACTTCTAGGCAATATTCACACCTGCAAAGAGATAAACCTTCCTACAATATCTTAGATATTATATAACAAATTAATGAAATACTATGCTTACAATGATATAACAAGACAATTTAGAAATCATAACATATAAGAATACAAGTGCACCAATTGGAAGAAGTCTATCTTTATTGATAAAAAAAGTGATGAAAGATTACAACCAGTTTGTGATACAAACCCTCCTCTGCTAGCCAGCGAACTGAGTTTTGCTGCTCCAATATCTCCAAAGGAAATCCACTAGCATAACTTTTCTATATAATTGATGTCTTTTAGCCTCAACCCCTACCCTCTATTTATATTTGAGTAAAGAGAGGAGTTACAAAGGTTGAGATGGTTGAGGAAGTTGGGAACATTATGATTATTAGCCCAACTGTCCTTAACTAAAATTTGTTTTTATTTTTAATTTTTGGATTAGGGAACTCGCGACTACTAATACTAGAAAGTCGTGAGTGACTCACAAATTTTATAAGGGTACCCGTCTAATGCAAAGTGTGATCATGTATTCACAAGTTGTATACATATCTACTCGTGAATGGAATACATGTTTTAATGGAAATAGTCGTGAATGCACCTAAATCACCTTATAAGAAAATGGCAAGGCTCACAAGATGATGATGTTTAAAGGCACATGCACATCTATAGGGTTTTGACCACTTCCATCCATTTTGTAATTTTGTGTACAGACACATTGAGTGTGAGTACTGAGACTCAAAAGTTCAATTTCACTAGATAACAGATGCCCCCTAACTTGTGAGGTCAAAGGGAAGTGATGGACAAAATAAATTACAATCTTTATTCTTGGAGAACTCAGCTACCAAGGTTGCAGAGAGGTACCCGAAATAGACATATCAAATTTATCTACAAAATCATATCTGAGGATGCCATGTTCAATAAAGTGGAACACTAGATCCTTTACAATATTTGATTACATTATATAATATAGGCAATAAGGCCACGTATATTACAAGGGTGTATCAGAGCCACAATATACAATGACGAGTCTTCAAAATATGGAAGTAGTGTTGTTGAACATAACACAATATTGCATAACTTAGGCTATAGAGTCATGAACCTAAGGTCTTCATCAAAATCCATAGTAACCAGTACAAATCCTACCATGTGAATAGATCACGAATAAATGAGCTGAAGTCAAACATTGAATTAATTCAACAGAATGTCAGTAAATGAGTGCTACTAACAACTAAAGAAAAGGAGTTCACCAATATGAGTAGTGAATCCTAAGTTACTATCATAAAAAATATAGATCTTCATGTTCAGGAGATGCTGATGAGAAATTTTGATGTGAGGCGAAAGGCAATTAATCCTTCAGTAGATCACAAGAGTAACTAGGAAACTATATGAGGGAAGGTAGACACAAGGAATTCTCATAGATGAAAATGACGAGAATCATGATGATCAAATAGAGGTATAGATACTTGAACAATGACCACGACACATAGATGACCCAAGATAGTTTTAAACTTTAGATAGGAAAACTATGTAATGTAGGAGAAATGATCAGATTCCCCATGTATAACGGATGAGTGGAGGAGTAAAAACTTCAAGTAATAGCGGAGATGGAAGTGGAAAACTAAGACATGAGTATCAGGAAGTTCAAATACTCATCTATTCAAGAATGACATGCTGCCACTACTTATGAACCAAAGAGTGAAACTCTTCCTTACATTTCTTGTTAAGTTTTAATGAGTCCAATAAAGTCAACTTGAGTCTCTCTTCATTTTTGACAATATTAAAGAGGAGAGAGAATAATGCTTGACATGTCACTGATTCATGGATTTTACGAGCCCGATATAGTAGAATCTTGCTGGTGTTTTCATAGTTTTGAGAGTCTGAAAACTCTGAAGAAGACTCGAGGGGGGTGTTTTTTCATACAATTTAGTCTCCTAAGGCCATAAAAGTATAAAAAAATCCACATAAGAACTCTCTTAGCTCCCGAAAGACTAAGGTATACCTTTTTCATACTTAGTCGACAAGGTCCAAAAAAGGGGTAAACTAACACTAGTCTGATGCACCTTCAAAGGCAGCATATAGCCTAGTTTAATGAGTGTGAAGGAAGGAAATATCACTTGAAAATATCCATTTGATTACGAGAAATGGGGCTTACAACAATAAACTCAATGCTTTGTTCTTTAGATTTTATCTAGCATGGAAAAGATATAAAGTACACTCATAATATTTTTCATGTTTGGATCTAGAGCATGAAAAAGAGAAAACTAAGATCATAATGGGCATTCCTTTTTCCTAAGTTTAGTCCTTCAGGTCTGGAAAAGAGATAACATGTTCATGAAATACTCTTCTCAATTCCACAGAAAAGAGAGTGCTCCTTTCTCGTAAATAATCTACATGGCCCAAGAAAGCGACAAGTTACCACCAATGTAGATGATCGTTCAATTTACCATAACAAGTTTGAATGAACAAGTTTACTTATCTATCGAGTCTATTTTTCAAGGAGGAATACCAAGTCCTAAAGACAACTCCATAAGGGAGAGAAGACTTATAATTAGTTATAGCTTGTAAAAAGATGCAAAATGAGGCTCATTTTGTCATGAAAAACAAATAAGAAGGAACACATATGACATGGGTACTAAAAATACAATAAGATGTTCTAAACTAGGGTACCCATGTAAAGGAGTCCATATCCATAGAAGAACAATGATGTGTATGAGGTAAACGTGGTTATACACCATAGTCCATGGACGCGAAAGTGATCCTAGGGTTAATCATAGGATAAAGTGTAAGTGCAAAGTCTACAATGAAGACCAAATCCTACCCTATATGCAATGTAAAACAACTTTTAAATCATCGAGGACCTATTGCAGCTAGTAAAAGGCCATGGTATTAGTTCATATATTAAAAAACTAATTTTAAACTATAGAAAGTGGGTAAAAATTTGAAACTTTTACTATAAAAAGTTCAAAACCAAAAATAAACATACCATTTGGAAATTTGACTATATTTGACAATTTTACCTTCAAATTTCAATTGCTTATAGTAGACAATCCATTGGATCAATTTTAGAATCGTGAGTTGTAGGTTAGTGGTATCTCCCTCCTCTTTTATTTCATCCAATCCAATTTTATTTTTGATGTGAAATATTATGGTTTTATTCTTTCCCTAAAAGAATATTGGGGCATTCGCGGGTGACCTTCATTAGACTCACGAGTGCAATTTTTAGTTGCGTGGTTCCTACAGTGAAACCCATGTGTGCTTCACATTGTGCAGAAAGTACAATCATGAATACTGCACGAGCTCAAAAGTTTTCAAAAATGAATAAAGGAATGCAATTTGTGATGAGTTCTAATGAAATACATGTTGCTTTCTCAAGGAACTATGGTTTTGGAGTGGAGAGAATGCAAGCATGAGGACATGTATCGAGATTCCATGCAAGATTCCACCACTCTATAAGATTTACAAGGAAGCAACTTGTTAAATTTATATTGTACTTCAAATATGCATGCCCAAGTTGGCATTTTGGAAGATTGTGTAAGCTATTGGGATCATGAGCTTGGGATCTTCAACATCCAAGGGGAGACCTTGGAATTGACAATAGATGGCATGTACTTTATCACAAGACTATCCCACAGGGGTACACCTATGAACTTGGGGGAAACTGGCCAGTGCGGTGACCCTCTAAGTGTGCAAGACTACGTCAACACTTATTGCTTTCTTAGTACGCAAAAATTGAGGACACAAGTCCCAACTTCACATATCTCAAGATTTCCATTGAATTTCATGGTAAGCATGGTTTCCAAAGTTGCAGGGTCATCTGTGTTGCATCTAGCAACACATACTCATATGTGGGTGGCGGTAGAGTGCATGCAAGGTTTCTTGTTTGACTGGTGCTCAAGATTTCTCTTCATAATGAATAAATAAATATTTGATTGCAAGAGGCATCAAAGGAAAAACTTTGTCTACGCAAGTATTTGGTCACATTTTTCTTCAAGAGGGTTCCTTCCCTAACTCCCGCAGTGACCTTACCACCTTTCCCACCCCATGAACCTCAACTCACGCAGTGGAGAGAAATTTTCCTATGATAGGGTGGCAGTGGTGTTATCCAAAATGATTATGACAATGACTTCTACTCCTCGTGAGGTAGGCAGGTTCCTGCTCTGGAGCAGTTTCCTTACACTGGATTAGATTTTTGTGGAGATACAGAACTCATCCTCCCTCCTGGAGGAGCATGGGGGGAGATAGGTATGTATTTTTAACTTTTAATTTTATGATTTTATGATTTTTTATTCATTATATATACATATGTATTACGAGTTTTACCTTATTTATTTTTATATGCAAATGTTGGGACAGTATGCCCCAATGGCCATCCCAGAACTTTTGTGTGGCCCATATCGGCTGGTGGGGATGATGGCATGCTACGTTTCATTGAGGGGAAGCTAGCCAGGCTTAGCAAGGATTTCCCTATGCTCAAGATGGAGCAAATCCCAATGGCCATGCAAGAGTATGTAGTTGGGGTCCTCACGACCTGGTTACACCTTCTTAGAAGGGTGACTATGGAAGTACTCTATTATAGCAAGGCTATAGAGGCAGCCGCAGGCGAGGAGGATGAGGATCAACCATATAATTTTTTGCATATTATAGACGATGATCCTATTTTTTGTATATTTATACACTTATTATAGGATCTTTAGATCAGACTCGCTATATTTATGGACATATTTTACACACACACACACACACACACACATATAATTTTGGTTATGTACATGTGCCTCAAATGTGTTTGTTATACTTTATTTTTGAATGTGTGTGTTAAGTGTCAGTCCAATATGTAGTTTTCATATGCATCAGTAACTCTATTTTGATTTCTTGAAATATGAATGTATGCAATGTATTGAAAATTTCCTTCAAGTAATCTCCCACATAAAAAATGACGTAGTAAGTTAGGGTTTCACACCTGATAATCGCCATTGAGTTGGGAAACTATGAGTTGTGAGTCAATTCTAACCTACAAATGGGTAATTCCATGCAATGTAGCATCCCATAACAACTCAATGGTTGCACTGTATTCAGTGACATTATTAGTCATCAGACCTAAGTAGTCGCCACTAGAGGAAACTAGTTGTCTTGAGGGTGTATAAATAACCGATGCGGCTAAAGCCAGACTACAAGTGTGTAAGGCTAGCGCAATCAACATAACCTATGAACCATTCTGATGACATATGAAAAAACCAATAGACTATATAAGAAACAATAACCAACTAATAACCTATTGTACATAAAAATACATACAATAACAATACTAGAAAATAATATCATGCCTAAGCGTAAAATTTCTTCAAATAGATCCCATTCATGGGCTCCGACGACTTGTTTCCCTCGTAATAGGTTAATTCATAAGCTCCCTTTTTCAAAAATTTTGACACAACATAGGGGACTAACCACATTTACTTAAATTTTCCTTCCCCTAGGGTTTCCTTGTCTTAATCCCAGAGAAAAACAAGTTCTACCTCATAGAAATTTTAACGGCTTTATCGTATTTTTTCTTGACCCAATTCTTATGATCCTCATTTGTATTCAATGCATCTCTACATTGTTCATCCAAATTTTATAGGTGAAGCAAACGTTCTTCCAGATCCGTAGTGTCGAGAAGCAAACAAATAACAATCTTTAGGGATGGAATCTTGCACTCAACCAGTGTGACTGCTTCCACCTTGTGAACGAGCTAGAATAGCGAGAAATCAGTATCATTCTTTGACATTATTTTGGTATGCCCAAATTGCAGGGTTATAAATCATGATATGCCAATTTGACCTGCTTGCGTTGATAGTGCACTTTAGAATGGGTTTCAAGGTTTTATTAGCCACCTCTAATTATCCATTTTCCTGAGGGTAAAATGAATATGAGTGATGTTTCCTAAACCCTAGCATGGTGGTCAAATCATTCATCATGTTGTTATGAAAACAACTTCCATGGCCAGTGACAATCTATTTTGGTATACCAAACCGAGCAATGATTTGGTTAAATACAAATGAAGCTATCATTTCGCCATCAGCTTTCAAGGTAGGAATTTCCTCTACTGACATTGTAAAGTAGTCTACAATGACAATGATGTATTTTTCCCCCCAATAGAAACTAGGTTACACATCATGTAATCTACCCCCCACTTGGCGAAGGGCCCTACCGCAATGATGGGAAACAATGGAGCAAGATATGACTGCATATTTTTGGTATAGAGCTGAAAACGATGGAAACTCTTGAAAGGTTCCACACAATCTTTGAAGATAGTGGGCCATAAATAACTGACATGTAAAATTTTTTGGGCCGTTGCTAACCTAGATAAATTACCCCCACACATTCCTCTACGTGAATCATTTAGGACAAGCTATTCCTCGTCATGGAAGAGGAACTGATGCAAGATCTAATCTACCCCTCATTGATATCGAGTGTCACTGATGATAAGGTAGTTTTTAGCATTGACCCACAAATTACGTTGATCTTCCTATGAGAAGGACATGGGACACTTAAGAGTCTAGAGATATGCTAGGATATATATGTAGCTAGGATTAGAGGTTGAAATAAAAAATATATACTCATTTGGGAATGAGTCTTCATCCACCACTATCATCTCTTCCGTAGGGAATTTCGACATCAATTATGCGAATACTAAGGATTTTTTGGACTTAGCAGATTGAAAATCCAAGTCAAACTCTTGGAGAATAACTATCCATTTATTGAATTTTCCCCTGATTATACATCAGGATAAAATATACTAGAATGTATTTACATATGCAACCACTGTGGTTTTCCTTAGCAATATGTAGTGACATAGCCTCTAAACAACATAGAATATTGCGATTTCCAACTTCTCGATGTGTGAGTATCTAATTTCAGGATTAGCTAAAGATCGACTAAGGTAGTAGACAACATTCTCTTGTAGATTTTCATCTTCCTAAACTAGTACTACTCCTCTGGTCGACTCGGATGCAACCATATACAATATAAAATCCTTGGTGTAATCTAGAGAAGGCAGTAGTGGAGCCGATAGTAAATGCTTCTTTACTGAATCAAAAGCAAGTTGTGTGGTTTCATCCCATATAATTGGGTGTCTTTATTTAAAATATGCATGAAACCCTTAGTAATATTGGCATAGTTGACTATGAAACATCGAAGGAAATTGGATTTCCCCTGTAGACTCTACAGTTTACTGATAGAACGACGAGGATGAAGAGTTACAATGGCCTTGACTTTCAATGGATCCACATGTATTCCTCTGTTTAACACATTGAACCCTAGTAATCTCCTAGACTCAATGCAGAAAACACACTTGTGGGGATTCAATCATATTTTATAGTGCCTATAGTGTTCAAATATCATACGAAGATGATCTGGATGGTCCTTCCTCTTGCAAGAATGGGCAGGCAGATCATCCAAGTATGGTTCAACAATATTCTCAATATCGTGTAAGGAAATGTCATTTCCTACTGGAAGGTAGCTTTGACATTTTTCAAATCGAAGGGAATTTTTTTATATGCAAAGGTCCCCCAGGGACAAATCAAGGTTGTTTTATGCTAGTCTTTCAGCTTAATTTGAATTTTATTACACCCCCAGAAACCATCCATGAATGAGAATACCTCACTACCCCCACAAGCATCAATAATATGGTCGAGGAAGGGCATGGGGTAGTTATCTTTGGGACACACTTTACTTAAGTCACAAAATTTAGTGCAAACGCATATATTCCCTTGTTTTTTATCAACATGAATGGGATTGGATACCCATTCCATTAGACTAATTGGGTAAATGAACCATTCTTTCAACAATTTCTCCACTTCATCCTTAACAATTGTCGCTTTCCATGGATTTAATGGTATAATTTTTTGTCAAACAGGTTTTATGTCAGGGTAATTATGGATATTGTTTTCAACTATAGATGAATTGATGCTTTTCATCCCCTCATATGACCACACAAAGACATCGTGAAATTCCTTAAACAAGGAAGTGTAAATGGAAATCTCCTCTGGAGAGCAGTTTGCGCCAATATGAACATTTTCAACGACGTTATGGTTTGAAGTGATGTTTATTGGAATGGTAGAAAAGATATTTTCTAGATTCCCCTCAGCAAATACTCCCTCCTTGGGTAAAGGATTAATCGACAGATCAACACCCTCTATCAGTCTCACATGGAACTCCCGAATCTAAATTTTGCTTAAATTTGGAAGAAATAAGGACTTATGGTGAAGATATTCACAAATATTTTCTCATCCGATCATAGTTTCCAGAATGGATTCATCTGAAGGAAAAAACATATCCAAGTAATTATATGAATATGTAGAGTTTTTTGCCCAAGCAGGAAGATAAGATTTATCTAACTCCTATGAGACTGAAGAACGACTCGCAATGGAATCAATAGTGGAATTAAAAACATATTGATAAGCTACTTCCACTGCGGATAAGGGAACTTGAGGCTGATGATAGGAAGGAAGGACCCAAGGGTTAGTTCTATCTACAACCATCATGATAGACTTCCCTACACTCGTTGAACCTAAATAGTTAATATGGGTTGGTATATCGAATGTTTCGATCAACAATGCAAACATTCCCAACCCCAAGCTCTCCTTAGATGGTTTTGACTGATCTATCAATGATACTGTGGACTCATTAGTTTCCAAAGGACCATTTTGAGTGAAACTGAGATGGTCAACTATAATCAACTTCTCTTTGTGTGGAAACACTACAACTTGAAAATCGACCGAGGGGATAGCACACATAGCATAAGTCCAACTTCTCCCCATTAATATATTATAATCCAAGGGGGCATCAATCACTTCCACCTCAACAGTCACTTCTTTCCCTACCAACTTTATTTCAAAATCTAGTAGGATACCTTGTGAACGGAAAGACCTTCCATCAAAATAAGTAAGTAGAGTGTTCAATAGAACCAACTCTCAGGATCCTAAGACTTTCCAGCAAGAAATCTACATGATGCATTTGGAAAAACCTTCATCAACTGTAGCA
>LPNX010089437.1:4051-119479 GCA_001517045.1 Pseudotsuga menziesii | reverse complement strand
CCGTGAATGCTGGACCAATCTCTCTTGGTCATGACACTTAGTGTCTTTGGTCTATTCCAGACCTCTAAACCATGGAGTCTCTCCACATGGTTTGTCTCGGCTGTTAGGACTCCCCCATCCTATTAGCACCTTTTTCATTACCACTCATTCCGAGCTTTCCAGGACAGTCACATGTCCACATGCACCCTTAGGATGCTTTCATGGTCCTCGCTCCAGTGATACCTATATCCAAACATTGAATAGATTCACATGTTTAGTTTATTCACATCAGTTTTATCTCTAGAACAAGAGCTCAAACATCATAACCAAAACATATACACATGTATATTCATAAGCAAAATAATCCAATACTTATCTGTATTGTGCGTTCCCTCGTTCGTCCACAGGATCCTGCTTCGCCTTGCAAGCCTTGGGATCTCCTATGGACTTAGATGTTAGGTCAGCACGCCGGCTACTCCACAACATCAAATATTTAATGTCCAGCCAGTACATTCTCATGTTGACTGAGCTTGGAACTTTATCATGACCATTTCCAAGTCTAGGATCTACTATGGATCCTTAGGCATATCGCAGCCCATCATACATTTATGTCAACAATGACACATACACTTATACCAACCATTCACTTATATCAACGCACACTTATGTCAACAATAACCCTTACTCCGCAACTCCTCATAACAACCATTTACCATTTACCTGTCCACACAAGCAACACAAGCAATACAAGCAAACTCATCAACATTATTGCTCAGAAACTGTAATCACATTCTTCATCATTTACTATCAAGTATTGAGACACCAGGAGTGCATCCACTCCCTAGAGTGTAATCAATATTGAAAACCCTTTCATGGCTTGACATCGGAAAAGTGTGCACTTTCTTCCGGTGTGTGCCATGTAGGTTCTATTCATACTCAAGCGATCGGTCATCATGGAAATAAAATCAAACACGTTCTGCATATGGAATTTAAAAATTAAACATGCATATTCGTAGCAAGGGTCACAGAACACTTATCCATTTGCTATCGCAGTATGCCTTTGTTAAGGAGGAATGGAGGCTTCTTCCCTGAGTTAACAGTACCCCAGTTAGCCCTCCCGACTCCTTTTTACATTTCACATTCACACATGTCTTACCAAAATAACCCATACCATCTCACTCATGTTATCACCAAACATGCAGTGCAGATGAGACATTTTCAAAATGTCCAATGGCGTTTCACCCGAAACCCATTTCCACGATAAGGGAAAACCTTCCCATTAAGTTTGGCTCTTGCAGGTCATCACACATGATCTTCCTGCAATGTGTACCCCTGACACATTCATCAATATCCAAACAGTCAATCATTACCTGATACTACAATCCAAATTGATCATTCCATAACCAAGCAATGACATTAGCAATCAAATTCAATAAGAATTTGCAATTCTATCTACTACAGAAATTGACTTGCTCATTTGTGGGTCTCTTGTAAGCAGGATTACTATGCCCATTATAATTTTATGCTTACTATCATAACATGATTACCCACTTACCATGCGTCCCTCCTAACACAATCTTATACAAGCCAATAATGATTAGTAGTCGTTAGCAATTCTTAAATCCGAAATCCACAATTTAACAATCCATTATGCATATCAACTACTTTCACAACCATGAGACTCCTTCTCATAAATGGTAGATTCCGGCATTGGTCAGGGTCTTACCTCTCAATGCCATGCTCAAATAATCTACCTGAAACATGAGTTTCAATCAACCAAACACAATCTTATGCAAGCCAACAGTGGCTAGTGGTTGTTAGCAATTTCTCAAATTTGAAATTCACAATTCGAATTTTAACAATCTATTATGCATATCATATGGTAAATTCTGGAGTTGGTCAGGATCTTACCTCTCACTACCATGCTCGAAATAATCTACCTAAAACATAAGCTTCCAACATCCAAACAAAAGCTTATGCAAGCCAGTAGTGACTAGTAGTTGTCAGCAATTCCTTAAATTCAAAATTCACAATTCAAATTTAACAAACTCTTTCTCATGGTAGATTCTGGCGTTGGTCAGGGTCTTACCTCTCAATGCCATTCTCGAATTAATCTACTTGAAACATGAGCTTCAATCAACCAACACTTGGTAAGTATGGATGCATATAACTTTTCATTGCTACAACCATCACTGAAGCATTTTCAGAATTTATAAAATTCAAATACTTCCAGCTGCTAGTCACATCAATATTCTCAAGCTCATTTACTTTATGCAATCATTATCATACTAACATTTCAAGGTGTAGTCATATCATTCATGCAATTAAATGAAATGTTTAGATACTCCTTACTTCACAGGTGTATCACTTATACCACCTTGCTCTTCCATAGAGCATTTCGGGCAGCCAATTGATCATGACTATCCTACATTCATAGAAACCTCTGAAATGGTTTTTGAATTGTCATCAATTCATCATTTCAGTCATTAGTCATTCACACTATCACATGAATTCATCTCAATGCATTCAACATACCATGTCCACTTCATATAGGGTACATTACTATAATCAATATCATCAACATATATAGGCATGATATCTTTCTACATTCCAATGTCCACATGGTATGAGGTCTCTTACCTGTACCAATCCATGGAATTTGTCATAAGCAAACTCTTACCTGCATGGGTTCTATTTACACCCTTCACATGGCCAATTTCGTTGGTCCTTGCAGGAGATTGCAGAATTTTCTCACCAACTTTTGTTATGGACTTGTTGCCTTATCCCTTCCTTCATAGGGTTGCTGGTCACACTCCATCAGCATCAGCAACATATTCATCTGGGTCCATGTCATTGTTGGTTTTGCCACTAATGCCAACATTAAAGCAATGACTATCATTAGTGGTCCATTATAAATATATAATTTCCAATATTCTTACCAACATGCAGTATCCTTTGCATGCAATACATATCCTCATGCATTTCAAGCATAAACTTAGGAAATGTAGTTATAATCAGCAAGATAGAGTTTTAAGGAAACTTCCCTTTTCAAGTCTCTCATCCTGGCATGGAGCTACTCTTCCATACAGCAGCTGATTGACTTCATAGTCCTTGCTACCCCTGGGCATGCAAATGTCCAGATTTGTCCGTTCGATAGCAGCGGCCATCATTAGCACTTTGCTACTTCATGCTCAGATTCTGGTCACTTATCCTTGTTTCCTACCGGATAAGCTTTCCAATGCCTATCCACATGCTTCATTTCGACCTCGGATGTGAAAACCACACCACTTCTAAGAATGAAGACTTTCACCAAATCTTTGCATTTTGGACTGGGTGCCATCTTCAGCCAACTTCAGCCACCTATAAACCACTGAGAACAACTAAAAATCCCACTGGAAAGCAGTCGAAATCTACTGGAGATCCCACTGAAAACCACTGAGAAATCCCCTTTGAAAAACTCAACTCTCTTTGCAGAATCGAATCTCAAACCACTAATCCTTCTGCAACGGCGGCTCTCGGAAGGCTTTCAGCTTCCGCAACGGCGGCTCTCGAAAGGCTTTCCCCTTCCACAACGGCGGCTCTCGGAAGGCTTTCAGCTTCCGCAACGGCGGCTCTCATAAGGCTTTCCCCTTCCGCAACGGCGGCTCTCAGAAGGATTTCCCCTTCCACAACGGTAGATGCTCATTCACTTTCTTCTTCCGGTGATCAATATTTTCGTTATTTAGAAAAATTGCAAACTTTCTTTTACCGCGTCGGCTGTCGGTGGTCTTTCTACATCGGAAGCCAAATGACTTTGGCTTCCGCAATGGCGGAACATGAAACGATTTTACCTCCGATGAGTGAACTGACTTTTTGCCTTAGAAAATTTTTCAACTTTCTTTCTTTACGTCAGAGGCCTTACCTGTCAGCCAGGAATTTGTTTCTCCGTCCGCAATGGCGGACGCCAAATCCTTTCTCCATCCGCAACGACAGATGCCTAATGGTTCCTCCATTCGCAACGGCGAACGCCAAATCGTTTCTCCATCCGCAACGACGGCACACAGAACCTTCTCTTCTTCCGGTGGCGGTCTTTTTTAGTTGGACAACTTACCGCTTTTCTCTTCCGCAACAACGGCAATCATTCCCCTTTTTCCGTCGATGAAATAGTTCATCAATAGCCGCAACGGCGGCCCACCAACTCCATTCATCTTCCGATCGGCGGCCCAACCCGATCGGCATCGGCGGGCTTTTACATCAGAAGCTTTAGAGATTTTCACTTCCACAGAATCGACGGCTGAATCCCTTCCGCAGCTGAATCCCTTCCACAGCCGCAACGGCGGTGCACAACCCACTTTCTCTTCCAATTGGCAACTGTTTACTTAGAAAAATTTTCAACTTGCGGCGTCGATAGTTCTTCCACATCAGAAGCCAAATGACTTTGGCTTCTGCAACGGTGGCTCACCAAAGACAAACTTCTTCCGATCAGCCGTGGACACTTAGAAAATTTCCGTAATTTTCTTCTGTATTGCCGGCAATCAGATGACTTTTTCATTGGGCATTGAATCGTTTCTCCATCCGTAATGGCGGCACGCAGAGCCTTATCTTCTTCTGGCGGCAATCTTTTCTCATTGGAAGACTTGTTCCTTTGGCTTCCGCAATGGTGGAACACCAACCTGAACTTCTTCCGATTGGCAGCTCTTTCGCTACGGCGGATGGGAGATTTCCAACTCTTCCGCAACACCGGAAATCCTTTCACATTGGAAGCCATATGACTTTGGCTTCCACAACGGTGGACTAGAAACCGCTTTCTCTTCCGCAACGTCAGACTGTCAAACCATTTTCTCTTCCGACGGACGTCGAAACACTTAGAAAATTTCCGCAATTTTCTTTCCCCGCTGGAAGACTTGGCGGTTTGGTATTCCGCAACGGCAGATGGGAAACCACTGACTCTTCCGCAACGACGGAAGTCTTATCGCTAGTGGCTCGACTGTCAACACTTAGGAAATATTTTGGAAGTTTGCTGTCATCCATTACTGATCCCTAGCAATATTTTGGAAGTTTGCTGTCATCCATTACTGATCCCTACTGGGTAGAAGGCAATTTCTCCCTCTGTCAGTTTCTCCATCTTGGCCCATAGAGGCCCATTGTTGCAACCTTGAGCTCTGATACCATACTGTCACTTCCCCATCCCTTGAACCAGCGAAGAGGACGCGACCACACCAAGCATACAGGCAAACAACCACATGAACATAAACAAAGGAGATCAATGCTGAAATTAAAAGCTTAAACATAACAGGAATGCTAAACATACAAGCATACACAGATGCATAAATCTTCAATCATACAGCGGAATCAAACATACATTCCAGCATTAATCATGTTCATCCTAATTCATTTGAAATTACTATAGAAATTGCAGAGATGAAGTAACCAGCAGCACTTATCTGTTGATGAAGAACTTGCCACAACCAGCTATGTCGCTGCAACGTTCCACCCAACCATAGGCCAGCGTGCTCATCGATCTCTCAGCAACGCTGCCACTCCCAAGCTGGGCATGCTTCCTCCGGAATAAGGGTCAGTTGCAGGCTTACACATAGCCAAGGGACACACTCAACCAAACCAACACCGCTGGGTTTACCAGGCCTTCCACAACTGGCCAAGCCAGCACAGTCCGAAGACCAACCACTGCTTACATGCAGCAAAACCATCCCTTCACATCCCTGTGAAGAAGGAAAAGACAATCGGTGGCAGCCCCAAACAAAAGGTGAGACACAGATCAAGCCTACAAGGCAACTCAGAGTTGTTCTTGGCCCTAAAGTGGCCAAAACAACTCAGCTGCAACCCAAAACCAGGGTATATCAGCAGCCCAAACACACAATAAATGATAGCAGTATTCCACAGTTCCAAACAGGGAAAACTCGGCCAACGGTGCACACAATTCCTCAATATAATGGCTGGGCAACTTACACAGTCCCAACGAGGTAGAAGCCAATAGGTGTGGGAATCAACAACCCACCAGCATCCATGAGCCCACAAGGCAACACACAATTCCTCAATGCAGACATTGAGGAAATTTACACATCCACAGTCCAAAGTGGAAGCAGAATTTGAACTCACAACAGCATCCCAAATCATGGGAAAACAACAGCAACCCAAAACATACACAGCAACTCACTCACAACATGGGAAAAACACCCCAAAAAGTCTGTGCGTGAGTGCAACTTGCACCCAACCACAACACATAGAGGAAAACAAAATGCACGGCCGCAAATCAGTAAGGAAAACTCACACACCTAGTCCCTGAGAGCGAAATAGCTCCTACACCTGGGAATCCCAAGAGACAGCCACGATTTCTCTTGTCCCCGACGTGGGAAAAACCAACGCAGAGTCCTTGTGCATGAACATGAAAAGACCACGACCTTGCGCGTGAGCAGGAGAACAGACCATGAAGAAGATGGTGGTGGTGGTGAAGGCCAGGCGCATGAGGAAGATGATCCGACAGGGGAAGAGTGCGTGAGGGGAAGAACAGATAGTCGTGGGTGGAGTGGGTGTGTGGGCAAGGGACTGACAGTCCTCCACTTCCACCACCACTTCAGCAATAACTGTCCCAACCACCAGCAGCCATAACTGCTCAACTACCCAACAGAACATTAAAGAGGTTGGAAGAGGTTGGATGAGACAAGAAAGGTGGCAAACACACAAGGTAGTAACACATGGGTTTTTCCCCCATAAACCAAGGTTTGACATCCCCCACCCCTTATCCTTTGGAACCATGCCCTTTTCATTCAATGTTGCATTGTCATAGCTGGTTGTGGTTCATTTTATTTGATGTGCGTGTTTACATGATGCCGAATTATAATGTGTCAGATAGCACAACATACCATCGGCAACTATCCCTATTGCCGAAAAATTCACAACCAAATCGATGGTGGGGATTTTTCCTTGAGCTCCTCACCATGATTAATTACATTATATACATCATGCAAACGGGGTCAAAACTGGGGTGTTACATAGAGCACCCCGCTTGCCTCTATATTCTCACCCACACATGCCTTTGAGTCTTTAATGACCCAGCACACCTCACCAATGCTCACACAACAATTTAGTCTATTTGGGCTGAGTTGGGTCTCCATTATTCCACCTAGGGGGGATTGAGGTTGTTTCTCACATTGACACATGTACAACTCCAATCAGCTTCCAGAGCCACTCAAATTTTCCCATTGTATTATAAATGGTGTATGATAATAATATGAAATGAAATCAATGCCTTTCACATGTGTTGTTCCAACTATTTTCTATCTCATTTTTTTCTCTTGCATGTTTTGTCAAACACTTTGATGGTGAAATTGTTCTAGCTCCTAGATCTAACTTGAGAAGCAATTTCTCACATGGTATCAGAGCTATATGGAGCTGCAACAAATCCTGTGAGGTTGAGTTGCTGTTTACGGCATATTTCCAATTTATGTGAGCATTTTTCATTGCAGGTTTCTACAACAACTTCATGGATTCGAAAGTTGTTCCTCTCCTTTCCCCATTCAACTATTCTAGATGGAAGTCAAAGATGTGTGCATATCTCAAGAGGTAATGTCTCTATGATGTGTCCATTGGTGCTATGAGAGAACCAGAGTCCTGTCAAGAGAAGGATGCTTGGCGTAATGACAATGATAAATCCTATGGAACTATGTGTCTAGCTATACTTCCTACAATGCGCTACATCCTTGATTCTGCTAATTACCCATTAGAGCTTTGGAGAAATCCGGATGAAGCTCTTGGCATGCAGTAAGAAGATGTGAGCTATATGGAGAGCAAGCAAATGGGCACCTCCTAATGTGTTCTTCCTATGATCTTGGCCTCATGCATTTCTCAAGAAGATGTTCAAGATGAAGAAGAAGAAATAGCCAAAGATTCAGCAAATGATCTAGCTCACATTTCTTCCTCTGTGGCTTCCTCTCCTCATCAAGAAGCTATGTTTCATGAAGAGAGAATACAAGTTGTTACCATCACTACTGCTGAAGATTTACTTTCACCCTTCTCCTCTATGTCTTCTGTTACGAATGGGAAATATGTATTTCTAGTTGATGTCCATAGCGATCCTTCTCTAGAAGATGGGTTTTCTTCACATGAGAGTATTGGTTCGAAAATTTGAGATGTCCCTCCACCATCACTAGTAGAGTTCCTTCAAGTTCATATGAAGATGGAGAAGCTTTTGCCATCACAATGGCACATTTTGGATTCTTGTCATTAGAGAAAATTTGGGGTCTAAAATGGGCCTTATAAGAAAACGCACCAACAATAAATTTTGTGAGTTGGAATTCAGGAACCAATAGAATTTCAATAAAATGAGTCAACCATAATGGTTGAATTGACATATTTGTCATAAAAGAAAACTACTTTTTTTGTTCGTATTTTTGACATATCTCTCTGTGTTTTTACTCAAATTCCAAGCAGGAGAGCTAGTTGGATGCAAAATTTAATTCCGCATTCAATGAGTACCCACACTACATACTTTTGACGGAGCCCTCTACCCCATGTATTTATTATTTTTAGGGTAGTGGGATCTGTCAAAAGTACGCTATCTGGGTACTTGTTGGATGCGGAATTAAATTTTGCATCCAATGAGCTCTCCTGCTCGGAATTTGAGTAAAAACACAGAGAGATATGTCAAAAATATTAACAAAAAAAGTAGCTTTTTTCATTCTTCCTCCAAAATTAATAACTATTATTTTATTATTTTAAGTATTATTTTATTATTTTCCTTAGGAGGCCCATTTTAGACCTCAAATTTCCTCTAATGTGCACATTCTTGCAATTAATTACAACCTTCATTTGAAGTTGATGCTTCAAGATCCTTATGACTCGCTTGGGGCACCTATTCTCAAGCATTTATAGTCTCTTTCAGGCATGGCATCCTATGTGGTTCAAATTCCTCACATGGCATGATGTTTGGTTCAAATTACTCACCTGGTGGTTCAAGGTTCAAATCTGAAGAGTACCATTTGCTCTCCCATCAGTGCATTTCAGTTGTTCTACATGGTCTAAGGATTCATCATGGAGTTGTTCCTGAGTTGATTGAGCATGTTCCTCTTCTTTCCAAGAAGAATATTCCTCCAGATATTTTTTAGTTTGGAAGTATATGCATATTTTGTTTCTGTTTCATAATCCATTTTTAGGGGAGGTTTTTCCAATGAGTTTTTCCTCCTTACCTCTATTACATGGATCAATAAATTTTGTAAAAGGGTAACTTGTGCCTTAGTTTCCAAGGCCTCAAACACTAAATTGTACTAAGTCTGGAATAAGGGAGGGTGTTGGAGTAGTAATACATCCTTAGTATATAGTTTAGACCTTAGGCTAACTTGATTTTCCTAAATTTCATTAATGTCCTATGGTTTAGACTTAGGAGAGTTAATCCAGCAATATATGCTTAACTTGGCCTGTTCACACCTACAACAGTGCCTCGTTTGGTCAACCTAGCCCATGTCCTCCCTCATTAAGGCATTGGAGCGCTACCTCATTTATTTGTGGGGCCCTGGTTTGATTAAGTGCGCTAGGGGTGTATCTATCCAGTTTCAGCTCTCCTAGGATAATTTATTGCCACCTAGAGCACCCCACTTGCCTCTATATTCTCACCCATGCATGCCTTGGAGTCTCTAATGACCTAGCACACCTCACCAACACTCACGCATCAATTCGATTCTATTTAGGATGAGTTGGGTCTTCCATTGGTCCACCTAGGGGGGATTGAGGTTATTTCTCACATTGACACCTGTACAAATCCAATTGGCTTCTAGAGCCACTCAAATTTGTCCATTGTATTATAAATGATGTATGATAATAATATGAAATGAAATCAGCACCTTTCACATGTGTTGTTCCAGCTATTTTCTATCTCTTTGTTTTCTCTTGCATGTTTTGTCAAACACTTTGATGGTGAAATTGTTCTAGCTCCTAGATCTAACTTGAGAAGCAATTTCTCACAAACATGGTGGGAACAAGGCTTGGAATTATATTTTAAAATACCTTCAGACTACCAAACCTATTGGCTGGGAGAAATAAACTAGGGCTATTGCCTATATTTTAGAACTCTATCAATATGCTCAGTTTCGATGGCGTGTTTTTCTATGACAAACACAGTATTTTTTTATGAAAATATAGAATATTGTAGAGTATGATCTTACAATTCTGAATATGTAATTATTTCTTTAAAATGTATGTTTTATTTATTTATTATTATTTTTCTAAATGACACACGTCAATTTTTGAAAATAGATACATTCACTGTTTTTTATATAACTTTTGATTTCCTTCACCATTTCCCAAGAAAAATATATGGTGCACTAGAAGAGAGCAAGCTCTATAATATTATATATAGAAGTCAAGGATTTCATTAATTTTCCCCATAAAGTGTTGCACCTGCACAGAACGTTTTCATTTCAGTATTTTTTTACTTCAATAAATAAATAAATTATTTTCTGTGTAAATGTTATATTTTATGAAAGCTAATTCAATGACCTATATTTTGTCTTTTTACTTCATCTTCAAATCCGTTAGGGAAGTATCTCTAATTTTCACCTAAAGTCAGAGGTTCCAGGGTTTTTTAGTATTATGTGGCATCTAAAGTGTCTTTACAGGAGTCCATGATTCTGCATCAACCCCTTACCTTGATTAGTGACCTATAGTATTTTCTGTACTAGTTCATGGTATTGTTGTGATGTAATCCTATAAATACTTAACTCTAATGATGAGAAGAAAATCAATATGCCGATTATCTATTCTGTCATGGCATTTTTTTTAAGATGAAACTGAAAAAAATTTCAAGGAAGAGATTCCATAATTTTAATTTTCTATCTTATGGAGAATAAGATTAAACAATACATTATATTCTTGATCGTGTCCATAACATAAGGGCGGAGGGTTTGAAAGCACGATAAAAAAACCATGGATGGTGGATGACACCCACCATTGTTTACTAATCCTCCCATCAATTCGATTTCCATTTATCATTTGAAAACTAAAATCGTTTTGATTCAATCGTTTTAGTTTCAATTAAAACGATTCAATCGTTTTAGTTTCAAACGATTGAGTCTTCGTGGCAATGATAACACGCAACTATTGCTTGCTTAGGGGGTATTTTTATAATATGAACAGGCATAAAGATATATGGAGAGGTGGAATATGGTTTCTTCATTTCTAGGTCGTTGTTTCTTTGAAGCCACTCGGATTTTAAAAATAGTAAACTAGTATTTTGAGGTAGACACTATTTTTCTTTCTATTGATTTTTGTAGGCCTCCAGTTGGTCAATACAATTTCACATTTATACAAACTTTGTATATATTGTATCTGTGGAGATGATCATTGTTGATGATGTTGATAATAAACTTTCTTAGATGTTGATAATATTTTAATAGAGTTAGTTGTTCAAATATTGTATCTATGGAGATGATGATTCTTTTTGTGCAAGTTTGTCCATTAGCTTTCTCAATCAGCAAATTGTAAAATTAAAATCTGATATTACATGCATATAGAAAGGGATTACTATTTTTCATATATATCTTCCCCATTCATTTATATTTTAGTATTGAATTTTATTAGCAATGGAACACTCGGCATCACCTCTTCACGTTCATGGATTAATTTGACTAGCCATTTCTCTATGTGTTTATGGATTAATTTGAACCATAATTTGAACCAGCATACATTTAATAAATTTAAATTAAAACAAAATATTAGCAAAGGAAGACTGGGCATCAGAGTTGGGATTTGATTGGAAAAATGCCTAAAGGATTTGATGGAAATTTTCCCGTCTTTAGGCATTTTTCCAATCAAATAAGGAATTTTTTTTTGAAAGAACATTTTGTTAGATGGGTAAAGTTTTTAATAAAACTTTATTTTGACATTCAACTATTTTTTAAAAACATTATTATGTTGGAGGAAGGCTCCGATTACACATGGCTAAGGGGTAGAAGGCTAGAGTGTAAGCTGAATCCGGCTGGGGATGGGCCACCTGGCACTAGCGGAGGTGGATAGTTAATGTGTTACTAGTTAGCTTGATAAATGTTAGGTATATCATTAAATGTTAGTAAATGTTGCAAAATAATGATGAATATTGATGCATAATGGAGCATGCTAGTTCTATCAACTCGAGATTTGAACTAGGGATAGAGCTCTCCATTCTTTGATTTTGATCAAAGCTAGTGGAAGGCCGTGACAACATCCTCTTAAGCCACATGACCATTTCTCAACCGCAAGGCAAGGAAATAATCGATGCAGGATGAAGGCATTCATGCTTTTGTAGTAGCTTCATTACTGGAAAAGAATGGTGTTGGCCCTATAGAGTACAAACACACCACCATGGAAGAAGAGAACGACTAGAAGCCTCTAGATGAAATGAGTGTCTTGTTGGGGTAGGAAATAGGAATATTCGAGCTATCAAGTTTCAACCATGTGGGTAGAGACTCGATGGCCACCATGGGTTGGTGGGTATAAAATTCTATAGGAAGCTGCCATCCAGATTTCAGAATTTCGGGGATGCTGGAAGTGCAAGAAGCACAAGGGAGCCAAGAGGAATAGTGTGGATGCTAGAGTGTGGAGGAACAACTAGAGATATAGGTCCGGTTTTTATCCCCATAAGGAAGTTCATTGTATCTCTTGCAGGGTTGAATTGTGGTTTTTCTATGCTTAAGGTAGAAAATTGAAAATTTTGAAACTTTTGGACCAACAGCTTAGAAAAGGGTTCATTTTCCCTAGAAAGCATCGTAGGCCAGCTTGGACCTTCCTTCAACGACATTCCCCACTAGAAGTTCCTAGGCCTGAAAGTTCATGGCCGGCCTGAATGTCGTTCATGCTGGAGAAGGTTAAGATATTCTTAACTCTTTATTCAACGATATTCTACGCTAGGCCTAAAAGTCCATGTTGGAGAAGCTTAAGATATTCTAAATGTATCGTTGAAGAAATCTAAATTGAAGAAAAATGCATTAGGCAATCCCTATTTACTACCACCTAAATTGAAAAAAACGCATTCCACATTCCCTATTTACTACGACCTTAATAGAGGATCTACACTAATAGTGGGTGCATTCGTTATATGCATTATACTAAAATATAATCTAACACCATCGCAATTCAATAGTGTTTAGAATCAGCGTTTAAAATAGAGATGCATTATTGAAGGATACATTTAGAATAACTTAACTCTTTCTTTAAGAGAAGGTTTTAATTTTTAACATTTATGTCCACCAAGTTGATTGCCAAACCAAATCTTGAGTAGAAGTGGCAAGGGCATGACCAAGAGTGGGAAAGTTCATGCATGAGACTAGTGTAATGTATTAATTCAACCCACCATATATGTTGTTACAATTACATGCTTGAGGGTGTAACTGATATATTTAAATCATTATGTTTTGAATCTGTGTTATGTTATCAAAATTTATATTTGGATTTACATTATGTGATAGTACCTGAATTTAGATTACGTGATTGTACCTATGTGTTAACCAACATAGTAGTCGCTTTAACTATAGTTCCCAAAAGCCCTAAATGACTCGATTTTGAGTTTAATTTACAGAAAATGGTTTGAATACTACCGAATTGCTCTCAACATGCACTATGCATAATTCATTAAAAAGTTATTACATATTTCATGGAAAATATCTTTAAACAAGACCATTGAAGTTTCAAAGGTAGATGGAAAAAAATATTATCATACCATGATAAACATTTGTTTTGCACATTTTACCAATGTGTAAATGGAGGATCCACTACCATGTTAAGTAATTGTTTGAGTCTAATGATATGTGAGTTTCAAAGAATGACATAGAACAAAATGGAATGCTAAATTTAGAAGATTGAACTATGTGGATTGTCTTTTAATTATAATAAGAAGTAATATAGAATACATAAGACTGAATTAATATCGTAATGGATTTTAAATTAGTAATGTATTAACTTTGGTTTTTTATGGTCACTAATTGCATTTATTGGTTTCAATAGATTTTTTGTTTATATATATATATATATATATATATATATATATATATCTTTTATTTTTTATTTATCTTTAGATTTTTTGTGAGAGTTCAAGTAATTAAGACAACTATAAGTAAGGTGGCCAGTAGAGGAAGCCAACTACTTGGTATTGTGGAGATAAACAAAGACTAAAATTTATAATTTTATATTAAAATAAGAATAGTTTGATATTTATCCATTATTCATACCATAGGAGATAGTTATAATTATCGATTTAAAACAAGAACTTATATAAAAAACAAAAAACAAAAATTGATATGAAACTACCCATTACTTAACTGAAGCTTACTTAAATCTTAATCAAGATGCATTTAAGCATAACAAGATAGGAAGTCCAAGTGGTAGATCCACAATAGTTAAGTGAAGTGAGATGTCTTTATGCACAAAATGAAGTGCATTCCCTTTAACAAAGAGCCTTAAATTTGTCCATTGGGTTGGGCACATAGAGGTGGGAATTTAGTGCAACTAGTTCAAGTTTGATTTTTAACACATCCTTGTTTGGGGTTTTACATTAGAATCACAAAGAATTTTCATTAATAAAAATATTTACTTTTATCCATTGGATGGGTCATAGAGCTGTGGGAGTTGCTAGTAGTCCAAGTTTGATTTCATTACATTCTTTTATGGGTTTTACATGAAAATATCAAAGCATGGTCTTTGACAAAGAAAAAAGAAAAAAGAAAAAAAACTTTACTTTTGCCATGACCTTTAAGGTCACACAGCCATGGGAATTTACAATATTTAGTCCCAAGTTTGATTATCATGCAAATACTGTATAAACTTTTACATGAGAAACTCAAAGCAAGCCCTTTAATTAAGAGAATTTACTACATTTAGCCCAAGTGGTGAGAGTGTAGCTAGTTTCCTTATATTTATCCCAAGTGGGATTAGACTGCAGTGAGAATTTACTATAATTATCCCAAGTTTTATTTTCATCCCAAAATCCAACACTAAAATATTCTTACTGACAGGTATCTATTTATGAAAAAGTTATTAATGACAGATAAAAATTTAAGAAAAACTTTGATTGAAAAGGAATTTTAAACCTCAAAACTTAAAGAAGAAAAAAAATAGTATGACAGTTAAGATTCAGATGAAATTCCAATAGTGCTGATTCACCCCTTTATGTATATATTTTAGTATGGAAATTTATTAGCGATGGGAGACCGGGCATTTACCTCTTCAGCTTTTTGGATTAATTTGACCTGCATTTTTCTGCACGTTTATGGATTAATTTGAACTGACATTTCTTCATAAATTTAGATAAAATAAAATATTAGAAACCGAAGACTGGACATTCACCTTTTTACATATATATTTTAGCATCTCTATATGTTTATGGATTAATTTGAACCGACACTTCTGTGCAGTTAATAAATTTAGATAAAATCAAATATTAGGATTGGAATAATTGACATTCGTGGAAATGTTTATGGATTAAATTGACTCAGCATTCTTATGGAAATGTTTATATATTAATTATGTTTTATTAATTTTAAGAGAATGAACTTGCAAGGTTTATATTTTTCTCAATATTAATAATTTACGAGAAAATGATTTAACAAACAAAAATACGAACCTTTATAAAAAAGGATAGATTTTAAAAAATTAGATGTTTGATGCTATTATATTTATGAAATTAAATATTACTTGATACGATATAAACAAAGATTCAAATTTACTAAATAATCAAACAATGATATGACTCCCGTGCATCAATTTGGAAGTACAAGTGAACAGTGTGTCAATTGAGGAGTAGCACTGAATGACTATATATATATATATTATTTTATATAAAATCATATTAACAATAATGTTTAATAATATTTTATACTTATGTTAATAATGTTTAATTATGATTAATATTTAGTATTTATATTGATATTTAATATTAATAATAATATTTAGTGATTATATATTAATGTACTAACATGCCATATTATTATAATAATATGGTAAATAGAAATATATATTATTTAATAAATTAATTTAATAAAAATGCAATAATAAAAGAAGTGTATAAGTGTTTTATGGAGATTGATTTTATGCCATTTATTCAAAATTAGAATTGGGTGAGAATTATGAATATAGAACCAACAGTATAAAAGGAAAAAATATATAAAAAAATATTTGATAGTTGATAAATGGATAACATGAAAAATGTGAGTGATAACATGTAGCTAGGCATAGATAACCGCAGAGCTGAACTTGTTTAGCTAATAAAAAATAATTTCCAAAGTGTTTTCTATTCTATAACTATCTCTTAACCACAAAATAAGTAAATGTGATAATTTTAGTATAAGTAAAATATATTATAAATCTCTATAATATAAGGCTTCACTAAATACAAGTTCTTAAATTATTTCATTTTTTATTATTAATACTAATATTACTTAAAATATATTGTTTTTATTTTATAATTAATATATATATATATATAATTTGATTAATATATTTGAATATTATAAATAAAATAAATTTTCTTGAGATTATTAAAAATATGTCTATCAAAATTCAATACCATTAAAAACCAAATAATACAACTATATTAAAAGTTTATGTGCCAAAAGCTGAATGCTATCTCAAGTTAGCATTGAGATAACAAAATGCTATCTGAGTTAACAAATAACTTGACAAAATTCAAAATAGAGTTAACAAACCCTAACGGATCCATGAACCCTTTGGTAGGATGGGTTGTCAATTCATATTTATATTGAAGTTTGAGATTGAATGGACACAAAGAAAATAATAGGCTTTGTTGAAAGGGAATTGCGTAACAACCTTGTTGAAAACGAAATTATTGTGTTTTCATGAATCCTGTGAGAAACTTTGGCTTTGTTTCAGGGGAAAATCAATAACTGGAGACGGCTACCGCTTCTACCTCAAGGGCAACCTTTTCAACCACTACAACAATGTAAAGTATTCAATATAACATGTTTCTTGGGAAGTGTTGTGTAATGATTTTTTTTTGGTTTTTAAATCTATACATACAAAGCAACAAGTCCATTTATTCTCTTTTGTATGCAGATCCATCCGAGCTTCAAGTACACACAACACCAATTCCTTCACCAGAGGAGACAAGTGTTGGAGGTCGAGTTCTAGGTCATGTTAATGGCCATGGTCAGTACAATAATATGGCAGGGGTATTTCCTGGTCAGTACAATAATATAGCAGGGGTATTTCCTCCTCGTGCTTCTTACAATAATAGCTCATGTCAACCCAGACTAAGAATTCCTCCTCGTCATGAGGCAGAAACTCAGCATCAGGAGCCACAAAATCCAGAAACTCATCGAGCCAAAAATTCCAGAAACTCATCAACAAGAGTATGTAGAAGCTCCAGCAAAAAATAGGGTTGTTCTTACCCCAGAAATAACGAAAATCCCACTGAAAAGGATGATAACGGACGTGGTGGAATACTGGTTTACACCAGAAAATCTAATTCGAGATGATTATCTAAAAGCGCGAATGGATAAAGAAGGCTGGGTTCCGATTTCATTCATTAACACTTTTCCTGGAGTGAGTATTATAACTAATTACATTTCAATACATAGTGACCATTTAAATGAAAAATCAAAAAGCAATGAATATAGAACCCTCTGTAGTAGCTGAGAACATGCGAGATTCATTGTAAGCTGAAGTTCGGGTATGCATGTATACTATTATTTAATTTATACTCCTTTTTCATGTTATATAAATTATGTTAAGAACTGTTATATTATTATTTTAACAGATGGAAGATCTGATGATAAGAAAGCGTTGCGCCTGATTCAACTATCTGCCTCAGCCTTCATAAGTTGTGTACTTCTATCTGGCTCAACTATCTGCATTAGCCTCCATAAGTTTTATACTTCTACTATCTGGTTCAACTATCTACCTCAGCCTCCATATGGAGAGAATATGAGTTAAATAAGTGATGAAGTAGCTGATGCTAATTTGCTCCACCCCACATGATTGGTCCCTAATTTTTCTTTAAGGTTCTGTATTTTCAAACCGCCTGGAAAAAGTAGCAAAGCCAAGGATTGAGATGCTACAGCACGCCTGTTTTTTTGTTTTTCTTTTAATTGGTCTCTTTGCGCGTAATCCATAACATTGAGAGTAGTAAGAATCGAACTATAATGTACTGTTTGAGGTCGCAGATTTCCACCTTTGATTGGCCTCAAATATTGTGCATAGATATTGCTCAAATTATGCAATGGGGAATGTTTATAATAGTCTTAAGAAAGAGCTTCAATTCATTTTTTTTTATGGTTTACTCTTTTGTTTTTAAAGATGGTATCAAACTTAAATTGAATATAATGATATAATAGATAAAAGCATAAATAACATATATATTATTGATAAAAGCGTATATAACAGAGAATTTAAATTGCATATGACATGACTTTAGCTAGCTGAAATAAGTTAGAATTGTTAATTGTTAAAGTTTTAGTTAAGATAACAATATATGAATCAATTAAATATGATTAAAAGTTTATTTTAAAGGGCGCTGTCTAACGAGGACTTTTTGACTTTTTAGGTAGATTTTTTGCAGGTGAATTTAATCCATAAAATCTGTAATTTATGTTGTTTGTTAGGCAATTTTAAGTTTAGAAATGAAATCAAGTGACAAGAAAACCTCCAACAACCTCCAACACTCGCACTCTGTAAGATTTAAGAGTTTTGAAAATTTCATGAAGATTCATGATTCATGGTGAGAAACTGGTGAAAACACAGCCCGGGAAAAAAAAAAAAAAAACTCGTGTTTAGAAAACTCGATTTTCATATATGGTGGGCCGAATGCTACTCAATGAAACATGTTCACATTGATTCCAAAATTCGATTCGTTTGACTAACAAGACAACGCCACAGAATATAGTCTTGTATTGCACATAGTGTTGGTGCATATCGCAATACAGCAAGTTGGAATTATTTTGTCTGAAACCTGTCAAACATATAATTTGATTTAAGTAGCTCATGGATTACAGTAAAATACAAAAGTTGTGAATTATTTTTGGGCAACTTTTGAATTTTTCTAGTTACAATCGATTTTTTTTTCAACGTTGATTTTAGTTTTACAAATTATATTGTATTTATTTTTACTGTAGATTAAAAATCTTAAAAACTATTAAAATATTGTTTAAGTGTATTTATAATTTAAATTATTTTCA
Source organism: Pseudotsuga menziesii (assembly GCA_001517045.1). NCBI lineage: Eukaryota > Viridiplantae > Streptophyta > Pinopsida > Pinales > Pinaceae > Pseudotsuga > Pseudotsuga menziesii. The sequence goes on along the minus strand of LPNX010089437.1, from coordinate 100,352 downwards.
TCAGATTTTAATTAAATTAACATAGATATATCTTTTAAACTGGGATTTATTAAATATATATATAATTTTAACTATTTAAGTTTTTATCTTAGATTTGGGGTGGATACTTCATAGCTGATGAATGGATAACCAACAGTTCATGGCATAATTCAGAGGTGAAATGGAAAATAAAAGAAATCCAAACTGTCTTCAATTCCATCTTTATCTCTCAACCATTTGATCCCTATATATCTATGTGATCCAGCCACAAACTATTTGGGTGTGCTATTATATGAATCATTTAAATATGATTAAAGCTTCAGTTAAGATAACAATCTCTCACAATTATCTCCCACAAAGAGGAAGTTATGCACCCATAACTAGGAGTTATCCTTGCATGGACTACCACTTATCCATGTATCAATTATTTTTATATTATTTTTAGTAATTGTTTATCTTATCCTTGATCATAGATGAAAAAGCATAGGTGCTAGTCCACCTCAAAATCTGAAATAAAAACATCTATTAATGGATTAAAAACTTGATTTTATTTGGAAAAATATTATTAGAATAGATTGAATATTAATATTTACAAAAATATCTATTTACATAAAATATAATATGTATGGTATTTTCCCATGGTTATTTTTTATTTTTTAAATAACAAAATTCTCTTTTTATTTTTAATTAAACATGATATATTATTAAATCCACCTAAAATTTATATAAATCAATTTTCAAAAAATTAAAACTAAAATTAAACAAAGTATAACTCTATACTATATATTATTGAATCCAATTTTTAAATAATTGAAATTTAAATTGAATTATGTATAACGAGAGTTGAGTGGAGGAGGACTATTGTAATTGCTTGTTGATAGAGAATTATGTGGAAGAAGGCTATGTTGCTTGTGCCTATAAAAATACTTGATGATCTAAAGTGCTTATAAAAATGCAAAAGTTTATATAGTTAGCATCAACCATATTATTAAGATTAATATGTTTAAAATAAGTAGATAACTATATATTTGACATATTGTTAATGTTTTTTTACTAAAAAATGGGTTAATTACTTGTATCTAATGGTTAACTTAATATAACAACAACTTAATTTATGGTTTGTTAAGCTCATAGTTGAAGCTAGGCTCATACTGGTGTCATCATTGGAGTTAAGCTAATAATTGTATCTGATAGTTATTTTAAAAGTTAATATAAAGCTAGACTATGTCTTATGCACTTTAACATGACTCCCAAGTGCTATATGGAGTTCAACTATCGCATAATTTGCACATTACCTAAGTGATTGTTATTGGTGCATGGTTTCACTACAATCAATGTCAACTTATCATGCTAAGAGATGGAGTTCATCTAAATTTATTTTAATAATTGTATCACTATTGGAACAATCTAATAGCTATCCAATATAATCGCCATTAGAGTTGAAATTAAGCTAATAGTTGTAGAATCATTGGAGTTAATCTAATATTTACCCAATATAAGAGTTATTAGAATTGAAGTTAAACTAATAATTGTAGAATCATTGGACTTAAATTAATAGTTGTATCCAATAGTTAATTTAAAAGTTAATATATTGACAATTCCAATTCAAGTAAAAGTCATGATTGGAGTTGAAGTTAAGCTAATAGTTGTATCATCAATGTATTTAAGCTAATAATTGAATAGTTGTATCTAATAATTCAATAGTTGAAGCTGAAGTTTGATTTTTCCAAGTATCACGAATTGTACTTATTAGATGTTAATTAAGCTTTTTTTTTTTGTAAATTGTTAATTATGAGTTAGACTAAACTCATTTAAAAAGAATTGAAAACTTAATTATATCTATATGGAAAACCTAAACATGTAATATGAATTGTATATTAATGTAGATGTTGGGATTTATTACGAGTTTGTTTTATTAAGAGTTCGACTCTTACATGACTCACATTAGCTAGACTCCTAGATTTCAAATGAAGATGGACTAAGCCTTAAGTGATTAGAGTTGAAGTTAAGCTAATAGTTGTCAAATCATTGGAGTTAAACTAATAGTGTATCTAATAGTTAAGCTAATAGTTATCCAATATAACTATGATAAGAGTTGAAGTTACGCTAATAGTTATCCAATATAACTGTGATTAGAGTTGAAGTTAAGCTAATAGTTCTAGAATCATTGGACTTAAGTTAATAGTTGTATCTAATAATCGATAGTTGTATCTAATAATTGATAGACTTAAGCTCGTAGTTGTATCTGATAATCAAATAGTTGATGATTAATTTTAATTTTACAACTATCACTAATTGTACTTATCACATGTTAATTAAGCTATTTTTCTTTTTTTTGAAATTATTAATTATTAATTTTGAACAACAACCATAAAATCAATCTAGACAATACACTTGTCTCATTCTCGTTTAATCTTGGACGACCCCCATAGAATCAATCTAGAAAGTACACTTGTCTCATTCTCGTCCATAGATGAAAAATCATAAATAGTAGTCCACCCCAAAATTCTAAGATATATACACCTTCTACCTAAAAATAATTCACTAACCAAACCAAATCGATATAATAATAACTAATTAAATTACATATGAAAATGTGTAATCATTCAATAAATAGACATATATTAAAACAAATTAATCTCACTTAATAGGTATCAGCAGCCACTGGGATTCCCAAAATAGACAAATATAAGCCTCCTTCTCAGCGTTCTTCTTCTCAGCGTTCTCTTTCTCTTCCTTGTGTGCGAGATACACAGAATCTACATCTCCAACCGCAGTTAGCTTTCCTTCTTCCATGTTCACTTCAATAGAATCCACTGTAACATATAAAAAATGGCTATATCTAATGCCATAAAGGTCATGAAGATTCTTGCCTCTTCAACCTGCAAGAGATAAGACGGTTAGCCTAACCGTCTACAGGTCTTGCTGTAGTCAATATTAAACGCCGTTGCCGATTGCTGAGATGCGCTTATGCACGCTCAGATTTTAAAGTATGACGATAATATATGGAGTACCTTGACAACTGAAAAACAAATAATTGTTTTATAGGTAACTTTTTCACTATGTGCTTTATAGGTAACTTATCTTGGTTATGTGCTTTATTATTTTGATTGTAATGGTTTACATGCATTTGAGATCACCATGACGATAATAATGATAGCAATACAGCAATACTATCTTTTTATATACCCTTGGTTTTATCTCATTTGACAACTTTAGTGTCTCTCCACTTTATATATAAACCTATCATATAATATCTCTTCATTGATACTAGCCATCACCATCATGATGATAGTAAGGGTAGCCTTTTAATATACCCTTGGTTCCATCTCATTTGACAACTTTAGTGTTTGTGTAATGTATATAAGCTTTTATTTAATAATTTTTTAGGAACATTTAAGTAAAATAGTGGTAAAATATCTATTATGAGGAGATTTTATGACTTAAATTGCTTGTTTGAATAACCTATTATGTGTCCATTTATATTATGTAAATAATATAAATATGCTAAATATGGATTTCTAGTGTGGTGCTCAAGGCCAAGGCTTCACTAGTGAATGGCATAAGCATGCATAATGTGGATATATCTATTGGGCCATATGGTTGGCTTGTCATGATGACTCAAGTTATGTAAATATATACTAAAAATATATATATAAATTTTGAAGTTGGATGTGTACATAATCAATGAATAGGGGCTATGGTTCAACTAGAGGTAAAAAATGGGTTCGAATGGGAGAGTAACCATAGGATGTCATGTGTCTGCCTTAGAAATCATTTAATTCTTCCTTGTACCTTGATGTAGGAAATTTCCTCCCTTGACTTGTATTTCAATCATTAAATTTCTCCACAAGGCTTGTGAGAAAGTTCTCTTTTACAGTTATGGAAGAGTGGAGGAGGATCTACTTTTCAGACTTTGTAAGAATAATTTTCCTTTAGGATCATAAGTAATTTCAATTTTTAATATCATCCATCCTTGTATCTCCATTGGATCTACCATTCAAGATGAGTGGAGACACTCTACAAAGAAAAGGGAACAAAACCCTAAACATAGAGAGAACATTAGACCATACGAAACCAAGACCAAATCATGTCAAAGTTAGTTGCAGAGTTTTAGAAATAGAATGGAACCAGGTTTTTTAGGTGAGCATAGAGGTCTCTCATAGTAGGAACTTTACCCTAATATTTACTACTCATGAGATGCTTGAGAAGCCATGCTCTTGAGATGCTTAAGAATACATGTTCATGAGATGCTTAAGAAGCATGAAGACATGGAAAGGGAATTAATTTTTAAAACACTTTGTTAGAGGAGAAACAAGGAAATATGGAGGAAGCCAACAAAAAAATCACAATGAATATCCCAAGATTGGTGACTGTCAAACTAGAATGAAAACATTCTCAAAGACATATCCCTTGAGGAGGTGGAGCATGCTTCCATGGACATGCTTCCATGGACATGACCCAAGGAAAATCTCTCAGGATAGATGGTTTCACCATTGACTTCTATCATTACCTTTGGCCCATCATTAAAAAAGATTTTTCGAAGGTGGTTGAGGAATCTTGAAACCAATTAGATGTTCTATTAGCCTTGGTATCAACATTCATCACCCATACCCCTAAGGAAGACATTCGAAAATATTCCTAATAAGTTTCAACATATTTATCTATGCATAGTCATATATAAGATTATTACCAAGGTTATTGCCAATAGACATAAACCACTCTTTCCTTCCCTTATTTTGAAGAAATCATCAAGTTTTGTGTAGGTAAGTCCAATATTAGATGGCATGATGTTAGCACATGAGACCATACATTCTCTCAAAATCACCAAGAAAGTGGGAATGATGGTGAAAGTGGCTATGTTTAAGTCCTTTGACAAAATCAGTTAGAAATACATCTATCACTTGTTGTGAGCTTTTGGTTTCTTTAAATAATGGACACACATGGTTTTGTCCCTTACATAATCATCTTTTTTTTTCATCTTGGATAAAAACTCTCCCTCTCAAATGTTTGCTCGTTGTTTGAGCATGAAATAAGGAGCTCTTATTAATTCCTAATGGTAGAAAGCTTAGGATGCTCCTCAAACAAAGATGTCATCGAAGGAAAAATAAAATCTATTAAGGTCCATGCTGATGATCTAAAATATTCCCTGTAATGCACTGGAAATTAATCATTTATTATTAATTCTGCTGAAAATTACTTTAATTATTATTTTTATTATTTTTATTAAATTTGGGAGAAAGCAAAAAATGAAACATTTTGTAATAAATCATTTTTATTTGATAAATATATTGAAGGGACAAAAGTTGAAATAGTTGTTAAAGAGTGTTTGCTAAAAAACAAGAGGAAAAGATAAGTGGTTGAAGCCACTGAGTGAGAACTCAAGATGTAGGAGGCATCATCCCCAAAAATCAGGTCAGAACTCCTAGTTGAGTGCTAAAGATCCACAGGCTCATAAATGACCAAGTCCTAGGAAAAATACTATATATTAGTATTTCCATGAGCAATAAGAGGCTAACATTGGACATGGATTGAATCTTAGAATGCAAGAGATGGCACATTGAATTTTTTTTCTCTTGTGGTTCAACGAACAGGATCGAGGGTTCTAGAGCAAGTAACTTGGCTTCTCTAGGAGTTGGTTGGGTGGAACAAATTTTCCACTTTTTTTTTCCCAGCAGTGGTGCCAGGTTCTTATTTTATGTTTTAAATTTACAGTACCATAGTGTATTCCAGATCTGAACTCGTTAATTTAAAACCTAGTATGCATCGATTAATCTAGCTTATTTATCAAGTTCCTATTCAGTTATGTTGACTATAAAATGTTAAATGGTTGCTAGGAAAGTTTCTTAGATCGGGAATCCAAACCTGAGTTAGGATTTAATTTTATGGATTATATGCTCGAAATCGAAATTTATTGGTGTTATAGCTGATTTTACCACACCATGTGAATCACACTTGTATGTCCTTCCCTTGTCCCTCTGAGGACTCCTTAGACCCCTTGGACCATTTTTTGTCCTTTGATGTTTCCTACACCATCCCTAAAAACATGTGAAAATTGATATACGAGAATTTTAAACCCCTTATCACATATATACGTGGGTTTGACCCCTAAAATCGTGTACATCGGGATGTGTACAAAATCCAAATCCTTTTGGAGTTTTCCTTGACACGGACCTGACTCACTTGTCTCCTGGCCTTCCATATGCCTTGAGATCGCTCGGATTTGACCTTTCATTACCTCATTGAAAAGATATATAAGGAACCCTTTGGATACATTGAAGGCATAAGAGAATTGAGAGCAAAGAAACTATAGTCCATTGTTGCCGGAACTTGTGCTTGAGTTTGCATCCCTTTGTCCCTTGGAGCACTTTGGTGTTCTTCCCAAGCTTGTCTTTTGCTTGTGAGCTTGCTATCGAGAGATGGAGGATTGAGGCGGTGGAGGCCCAAGTGGGGGATTTAGTTTCTTTGATTTGTAGACGTGCCAACAGAGGTTGTATTCATTGTAATCTCTGATTTTATATTAATAGAAATATCTTTTCCTGTCCAATAATGTATGTTTGAATGAATATTTTATCCATGGATGATTTCAAATGCTTATACATTGTTGATTACATATGCTAGAGTAGATATAACACCAATATATATAGTATGCTTGTCTTGTTTACTTGTTGTTGAGGAAGTGATTCATTAATTCAAGCTAAAGTTGGAAAGCTCAATGGGGATTTACTTCACCCTTCTGGAATAAGGTACAAGCTCTGATCCTTTAGTGTTAGATATTTGATTTCTCTTGCATATTGGAAAGGATTGATTTCTAGAGTCAAGCTGTCTATTGTGGTACCCCAAGCCATAGGAATTTGTCTCCGTAACAGAATTGGTGACTTCGCTGGGGAGTTCCTAGTAGTTTTCCTTTGAGGGTTTTCTATCGGCATTCAATGACTTTGAATTGCTCTTTTTTCTCTCTTTATGTGTCGGGTTTGGGGGCATGTTTGCCTGGTAGTGTCTAATTGGTGTCAAGTTTGTCTCAGCTTGTCTGTTTTCCTTTATTTATATGCACCTTTCTTCCTGTACGTGAGTTTTTAACTCACAGTTGCGTATATACACAGGTTTCGCTGCTATTTCCGTGTACACACGTGGGTTTATTGCGAACAGTCGCATATTCCCTTAGTTTTTCCTTCTAGAGGAATATTGATTGTTGCTGGGTGGATATGGATGATTGCTGAGTCTCCTTTGATATTACTAGAGTCTGTATACACCGATGTTTCTGACCAGAGACGTTTTTTTTAGGGTAAATTTATTTTTTGAAGAATGTTCTTGTCATTGCATTTTTTATTTTTTGTTTTGGGATTAGTGCATTAGATTTCTTTTACCTTAGTACTTTGCTTGAGTGCTGCTTGAGTGTGCTTGCAGAGTATGGGGGTTGTAGAATCATTCTTTTTCTTTAATATCTCATTTTTATTTCAAAAAATCCAAAAATATTTGCTTATCATTATGCATTGCATCGTGCATTTGGCATAGTACTTGCACTAAATTTTCTTTGAAGTATTAGTCAAGATTTCATATAGGAAAGCTTGCATTTATCATTTGAAGAAAATTGTGCATTTCACGTAGTAGCATACCCTGTTTTTCAAGGACACAATGCATTTGCATTGATTGTTAGGTGTGCATTTTGCTTCATGTTGTGTAATAACGCCATTAGTTGCACGACCATCTACCTCTTTTGAGTAATAAAGCCAATTAAAATCAACGCTTAATTAAAATGAACTACACTATTTTATTGGATAGGGTTCACAAACAAGATTAGGTTTTAGGGTCTTGAAATAGTTCATTGTGATTAAATTTTCCAAGACCACTAAACAACAACATGTATGTGTCTGTCTAGGTGAGTGTGAAATTCCTTGGTATAACCATTGTTTATCAGGATCCTCCTCTCAAAAGGGAGTTCAGCACGAGGCAATGTGAGCGGTTATTGATTGGGATGACCCCTAGTCATAACTGAGTAGCACCGAGATATTTCTAGGATTGTATTCATATTTGGGGGCTCTTTCAAGAGTTTCGGGCTTTACTACCCTGCCCATATGGTCGATCCCGCCTGCGACTGTCTGCTTGAGCATTGATTATATTGAGGTGACCTTAGTGGCCTTACCTAAGATATCGAGGGGGTACTCTACAGGGGTTATTCTACTAGTGTCCCAGACAGGTTGGGGTTGGACAGCACAGTTGCTTTACGTGTTGAAGCTGAGGGCCACAATAATTGGTTACGTACCTCTGCTTGTTGTGTATGGGAGTCTCAAGCCTCTCCTAGGTGAGACATACCTGCTTCATTCGAGAGCTCATTTATCCTACCCTTGATTGCTTGTTTTTTATAAAATTTGGCTTTAGATTTTATTGGTGTATGCTCTGTGCACGTTAGCTTGCGTAGGGCATGTGTAATTAGAGAGTCTTTTATATTTTTTGAGTCATTGTGGATTTAGGTGCGGCTCCTTGCCGTTCTCGTCATTTAGTAGGACTTCTGCCTTCTACATCTCCTCCTCCTTTGGGAAAGAGATATAGACAGTCCAGGCGGACTACTTCGCACATTGATTCACACACGATGGGAGACCATGTTGAAGGTATTCCTGAACCACCTTCTCCCATTCAAGTAGAAGATGGGGAGTTTACTCCTACTTATGATCCTTCACCTGATTTGACTGAGTTAGGTCCTATAATTTCTAACATAGGTACTTTTCATGATAGACCTACTTACTCTAGTGTTGATCCCCCATTAACGCATCGCTAGTATGGAATGCCAGAAGATGATGAGACTCATTTTGAACCCGCGAGCACTAGTTATGGTAGTTATGGTATGTCTGGTTTTCCCACACATGATTTGGCATTTCATGTCGAGTCTGGGTTTGAGCCTAACACTATGCCTGGGGGCACTCTCATTCCTTACCATGTGGAGAGGTTTGGGAGCACAAGTCACATTGCACCTTCCATCCCGGTGGTGGAAGCTACATCACATATTCCTGCTAGGCCTAGGGTTAGTGATCCTATTAGGATACCAGATCCAAGACGAGTGACTATAGGGAACAACACATGCATAATTTCACAGGACCCTTCATCCTCTGTCCCTAGTTCTTCGAATGTTCACCATCCACTTCATTCACGTGGTCCTTCGGGCCAGAATGTTGCTACAAGTCATGTCTGTACTGCTACTTCTCAACCAGTTGTGTCTCAGGTTCAAGTACCGCCCGTTGTTTCGGGAGGTCATATTCATACTTCTAGAGGTCATGTTACTACTTCCAGAGTGTATATTCCTACTTCTGGAATGTGTATTTTTACTTCCGAAGCGTATATTCCTACTTACGGAGTATCTCATGGGACATCTCATGCGATGACTTATGGACCTTATTATGGGACGCAGCATGGATAAGGTTCTTCACCTTATGGGTACAGGTATCAACAACCCGCTTACTCTCCAAATTACGGCTTTGTAGCCCCAAATAGTCAAGGTCTACCACACTATGGTGCTTCCATGCCACCCCATACGGGTCAAACGGGAGGAGGGTACTATGGCCAAGGCCATGGTGGTTATGGTAATAAGACCTATGTGAATCAGAACTATCAGGAAGTGGTCCATCGACCTACTCATCTTAGGCTCCCTTTCCTCGCAACGCTAAATCTTCCTGACTTGTCGATATTGACGAATGATCCTGTATCTCATGACCCGGCTTGGCCGGCTGTCCCTACTAAGCTTCCCTCATACATACCCAAATTCGAGGGAAAACTGGGAGAGGATCCGAGCGAACATGTTACTACCTTTCACCTATGGTGGTCTTCAAATTCCTTACACCAAGATTCGATTCGTTTAAGGCTGTTTCAATGCACCCTTATAGGGCCTGCTGCGAAATGGTATATAAATTTACCTAGGGGGGCATTCTCTTTGTTCAATGACCTAGCGATCACTTTTCTTAACCACTTCCAGCTACCAGTGCATTACGACGTTGGTACGAAACTCTTGTTGACATTTCAGCAGGATAAAGACATGCATATCTCGGACCATATCCAAGAGTGGCATAGACGAAAGAGGTTGATTAAAGCATTTATACCACCGAAATTTCTCCTTGAATGGTTCCTTAAGTCATTATTGCCTTATATAGCGAAGGATGTTTCTACATCCGAAGTGCAAAATGAGGAACAAGCCATTTTTAGGGCGTAGGAACTAGATTTGATTTATGCTCAATCTAGTTTGTTATATGAGATCATTCCTAATGCTCTGCGTTCTAGTTTCGATCCCAAAGTTAAACCTGGACCGTATGCCGATGGCATTTTTGGTTGTGCGAGTGCTAAACCTGTGGATTCATTTGTACAACAGGTCAAACAATTTTCAATCAACCAACTGCTTCGAGACAAGCCACGGCTTTGTCTCCACCCACCCAAATGGCGAGTGTGTTTTTGATACAATCGTCGGACCAGAAGGGCAACCAGCAAACCGAAAAGAATAGAAAGAAGGGTGAGAATAATCGTAAGGGTGGGAATAGGAATTGAAATGCTAATACTAATGACAAGAATGCCCATAATGATGGGGGGGACAAGCAACCTAAACATAAGGTTAAATTTCCTTGCAAGTTATGTAAGGAGTATCACCTCACTTACTTATGCCCTTGTATGGATGAAGCCTCGAGATTCTTAGCACCGGGCCCAGCTGTGCTGACTAACCGTTTACCTCACAATCAAAACATGAACTCGAGGACCCATGATCAGTCTGGTGGGGATCAAGATCCGTCGGAGGGTAGTGGTCATGGTTGCATTAACATGGTGCGTGCTACGAAGGTTGTGATCCATGTGAAGGACTATGGTTCATCACAACCCAACCCAAGAAAGGAACCTGATCCACCAGGAACTCCTTTGCGTATTGAAAAACCTGTGGATAAACCTGAAGTTGCACCTCTCATTCCTAAGGGAGTCCTTAAGCGTTCGTTGCATAATCCTAATGCCCGAGCCGCCTAGAAATATTATGTTGTCGAGGATTTGGGCCACACTCCTTGTGCGATGTCTACACTAGAAGTACTTCAGAGTTGTCCTTCACAAAGGAAGGCTTTGCTTTCTGCCCTTGGTGTGAATGATGATAATTATTCCTCTGTGATTAAATTTGAAACCGCAGGACTTCAACCTCGCTTGCGTTACTATGTGTCTCTTTTGATTCATGTAGAATGTCTTAACATGACCGTCAAGCACACTATGATTGGCAAAGGTGCTGCTACTTCTGTGATGTCTTTATCATGTTGGAAGGGTTTAGGTTCCCCTAAGTTGTCTAAATCTCATACCATGTTGACTTCGTTTGATCGGAGATCATTTAAGCCGCACAGGATCCTTCCTTCCCTTAAAGTCCGTTTGGGAGGGAAGACCATTGTGACAGAGGTCTAGGTGGTTGATGCACCCCTTGACTACAATCTCTTGCTGGGTAGGAATTGGATGTACAGCATGCAAGCCATAGCTTCTTCACTATTTCACGTTGTATGCTTTCCATTTAATGGGAAGATAGTTATGATTGATCAAACGTCATTCAAGAATCCGTCGGTTACTGTATCTTTGGGAGCTTCAATCCCAATTGTACAGAACTCTCAGTCGGCAACTAGGAGTGTGGGTGTGGGCATGTATCCATCCCTCATGGGGAGCTTTAGTTGTCCTGCACCTATCCTTATGATAGGGTCTAGGCCCGGTGAGGCTTTGACATCTGTGATATCGGTGTCTTTTCGCACGAGTCATATGGAAGATCCTTGGATTATTTCTACACCGAATACTTCGAGTGAGCCCATCATGAGAGACGTGCCATTGCCTGCAACTATGGTATCTTATCAAGCTAATCTTGGATGTGTTGCAGAGCCTAGTCCTTCAACTTCACGGATGGAGGAGGAGGACCCATATGTGCCGCCTGCATGGGTAGTTCAGTCTTCTCACACGCACAACTGCCTTGATAGTGTTTTTCCTTCAGATGAAGTGATTATTGAGGCCATGTTGGGAGTTGAGCCACCATGGGAAGAGTTGCATCATAGATCTTACTTTCTTCCCAAGCTTGACCACTTGGAGCGTGAGGACTTTAGGGAGGTTCTTAGTGAGAGAATTGGTAGTCCCATGGTTCCATTAAGCTCTCCTAGTCCGATGGATGATGGGAACATGGAAAATATATCTCCAACGATTCCTATCAATATATCTCATGATCCTGGCAGGATAGAGAATGTCTATATTGGGGCAAATTGTTCCCATGTTGAGATTCAAGAATACACCGAGCTGTTTAAAGAAATTCATGATATATTTGCTTGGTGTTGCAATGAAATGCCAGGTATCAACCCTCTCATTATTGAACATCAGATTAAGACTTATCCCAATGCTAAGCCTATTCAACAACACTTGCGTGCAGTGAATCCTAGGAAAGCACCTGCGATTAAGGCAAAGATAGAAAAACTGTTGAAAGTCAGTTTTATCTATCATGTTCACTTGACAGAGTGGGTTTCAAATCTCGTTCCGGTTGATAAGAAGTAGGGAGAGATCCACATATGTATTGATTTCCGTGATTTGAATCGTGCATGTCCTAAGGACAATTTCCCCACACCATTTATTGATCAAATTTTGGATGAGTGTGAGGGTAGCGAGGTTTTTTCCTTCATGGACGGCTTTTTCGGATACAATCAGATACAAATTAAACCTAAGGACCAACATAAGACCGCATTTGTTTGTCCTTGGGGAAATTTTTCATATCAAAAAATGCCTTTTGGCCTTAAGAATGCCAGAGCTACTTTTCAGTGGGCTATGACCTTGATCTTCCATGATCTCAAATCGATTATCAAAGTATTTTTGGATGACCTTTCTGCTCATTCTCGTATGAGAATGTGTCATTCCTATCATTTGAGATTAGTATTCGAAAGGTGCTGCCATTATTTGGTTAGGTTAAATCCTCACAAGTGCATCTTTTGTGTGAAGTCTGGTCGCTTATTAGGATTCATTGTGTCCAAGGAGGGTATAAGAGTCGACCCTTTGAAGGTTGAGGCAATACTTTAGTTGCCTTCCTTGAAAAACATTCGACATCTTCAATGTTTGCAAGGCATAGCAAACTTCTTACGGAGATTCGTTGTCAATTTTGCCAATTTGACTAGAGGATTTATGTGTCTTTTGAAAAATGACACCACCTTTTGTTAGGATGAGCGAGCCCAGGAGTCCTTTGATGTGCTTAAGCGAGCCCTAGCATTAGCTTCAGTGATTAGTCCCCCCAAACTATAGCCGTGATTTCCCACTTTATGTGGCCACGTCCATGGAGATGATTGGTATGGTTTTGGTTCAAGAGGATGAGGAGCTCCAAGAGCATGTCATATACTATCTGAGCTGGAATCTTATTGACGCAGAGATCCGTTATTCCCATGTTGAGAATCTTGCCTAAGCTACCGTACAGGCGGTTCAACGGTTGAGACATTATATTCTCCTTTTCCAGACCTTGGTTGTAGCCCATGTCAATCCATTTCAATTCGTTCTCACTCGAAGAATGATTGGGGGAAAATATAATAAATGGATTGTCATCTTGCAAGAATTCAATCTCGAGTTTGTTTCGGCAAAATCAAATAAATCATTCATTTTTGTGGAGCTTATATCAGATTTCCCAAGCGAGGCCGAGGAGTTGGTTTGTGAAGATACGTTTATCGATGAGCACATCTTCTTAATATCAAATTTGCACCCATGGTATGGGGATATTATTATATATTTACAAACATTGAAGGTCCCTACTCACCTCTCACGGGATGAACGACGACGATTACGTCACGTGTCTAATAATTACCTCATAGTGGATAACACTTTCTACCGCCGTGGGGTAGATTCCAATTTACGTTGTTGTTTAACTCATGAAGAGCCTGAGGTAGTGTTGAATGATTGCCAAGGAGGGGTGTGTGGTGGTCATTTATCTAGGCTTTCTACAGCCCAAAAAATCTTAAGAGTAAGTTATTTCTGGCCGTCGATCTTTAAGGATTGTGTAGATGTGGTCAAGAGGTGCCATCCTTGCCAGGTGTTTGCATGTAATATGCGCTTGAAACCTACCCTGTTACATCTCGTCATCACCGCTGGTCCCTTCACTAAGTGGGGGCTTGATTTTATGGATTGCAACCCAGCTTCAGCTAGGGGGCATCATCATATCATAGTGGATGTTGACTACTTCACGAAATGGGCTGAGGCTATGCCTACAATTAAATTCGACGGTTAGACAGCCACAGACTTGGTATTCAACTAGATTATTACTCGGTTCGGTATTCCGAAAGAGCTTGTCACTGACCATGGCTCGCACTTTTAGAATCATATGATGGAAGAGTTGGCATCAAAGTTAGGGTATAAGCAAGAGCATTCCTCCTCTTACTACCCTCAAGTGAATGGATAGGTAGAAGTAGTGAACAAATCACTCAAATCCATTCTCCAACGAACCATTGCACAAACCAAGATGAATTGTCACATTATGTTATATCCTTCTTTGTGGGCTTATAGAACCACTGTTAAGACTACCATGGGTTTTTGTCCATATCAACTTGTACATGGAGTGGAATCGGTATTATTGGTTGAGTGTGAAATTATTTCTTTGAAGCTAGCCATAGAACTCTTACCAAACACTTCAACATTGGAGGAGCGTTTGGTCCACCTTGAGCAACTTGATGAGCAGTACTGAGATGCCTTGGTGGCTCTAGAAGTAAATAAGCGTTGCATTAAGGTCCAGTACGATAAGTCTGTCTGTACAAGGAGGTTTAGTGAGGGAGACTTGGTCCTTTTGTGGAATCAACCGAAAGAACCCTTGGGGGTAGGAAAGTTTAACCCCATGTGGTGTGGTCCTTACGTCGTTAAACGTGTGTTAGAGAAGGGCGCTTACAAGTTAGTGGATTATGAGGGTACGACCTTGGCGGAGCCTAGAAATGGGCTCTATCTCAAAAAGTACTATGCATGATTTTTAGCCAAGGTTGGTTATTGTATATTATTGTACATTTTTGCATAGGTAGGTCTTTTTCTTATGGTCATTGGGTTTGTGATTAGTTTCCATTTCTTTTGGTAGATGTTAATGGAATCTTCCACCTTCATAGGATTCGCTGATGGTGTGAGCCGTCACACTCAAAACTCAGCCTCTACTGCTTGGGTGATTTACACTCCTATGGGTCAAGTATTATCTTCAAGAGGCATATGTTTATGGCCATCTTCAAACAATGCTGCTGAATATAGTGCCATTATTGAGCTTCTACGGGATGTCATTTTACATGGCGTTCTCTCTCTTGAGGTACGTCTTGATTTGGAGTTAGTAGTGTCACAACTTAATGGTTTGTACCATGTTAGAGATCTGACATTATTAAGAAGATTCTTACGTGTGAGATTATTAGAACGGCAATTTGACAATATAACATACATACATGTTCCAAGAATTAATAATCAAGTTGCTGACTCATATGCTAACTACGTGTTAGATTGGCATTTGTTTCATACACAATAAGCTCATCACAAACATAAGTTTTTACACATGTAAATAAATAAATTGATCATCATAAAAGTTTTTATAAATGTCCAAAATGTGGTAATACATAGTGTCATAATACAAAAATGGGGCTCTCAAGCCACCAAAATATAAATACACAATAGTACAAAATGTATCACTCCCAGGTATCTAAGCCTGTGGAGGAGGAGGGGGGTTGTGATCATGAAATGTCACTACGGCTCTAGCTAGCCATCGAAATAGCCGCACCCAAGCTCGTGGTACACCCACCACCTAGCGCTGCATGGCCTCAGGCAAGTCCTTGACTTGTGCCATGGGTACTCTGTGTGTCAATCTCACGAAGTTGGTATGAATGCTTTGGAGCATCCGCTCTGCATCCACACCCGTGATATCGTCTCCTCTTCCCCTCCGTCTATGACGAGGGAAGCCTTCAGGCTGTCGTGGTCCCACATCTACATGCATATGGTAGATGTCACTATGTATTGTCACCCAGAAACATGTCTTTTGATTCCACATAATCACAAAAAAATTAAATAACTCAAAAATTTTAAAAAGAGGGTCAAGATTCGTTAGCAATGTCACTGTATGCTGATCCTGGTGGTAGCGGCATGTCCGAGTCTCCCTAGAAATCGATCCCCACATAGGGGTAGTCATCGATGGAAACTATCTGTCATTGCCACCATGGAAAGAAATCAGCTGGATAGGGGTTGGACACCCTACCTCCACCCATTCTGCGCATCGCATCTGCCCAATGCCATTGGGCTAGATCTCGAACCCCGTGTAGAGGAACGTTAAATCTAGGGATCAATCTTGGAACATGCTCAAAGAAAAATGTGCTCAGTATGCTGTTGAAACCGAAGTTTCGCACTGTGCCCATCTTGCACTCACTAAGCTGGTGTTTCATGTTGCTTAGTAGCGCAATGCTCCAATCGTACACAGTGGGTCTCATGCACTCCACTGCATTGAACATCAAAGGCCAGGAGGCCTGGTGGAGTGAAGCTAAGCCTACTATCATGCCCAGTGTCAGTAGGATGGCCTTTAGGCCCAACACCTATATGGAGTTAGTTGGGATCTGACTCCCCACCTTCTCCGTGTCCGGATAGGAGTACACTGCAATGTACTCATCTATAGTGAGGCCACCTCTGGGCCCGCGAGAACGTAGGTTCACCACTTCACCTCGTCAGGAAAGTCCAATAATAAAATATATGTCATCCACTTCTATGGTGAGGGACATTCCGTCTATCTGGAACGAATCTGATTCGAGATCCCAATAGTCCTGGTTTGGCTCTTAAGCCACTAAGACACCAAAATTTGTAAAGCCCGCATGCATGTAACGCTTGTTGAGCCATTAGATCTACCCTTACTACCTCTTCTACATCACCATGTTCACGTTCTCTCCATTCTAGGACCATCTTGCACATAAAATTTGAGTTTTGTCCATTAGAACACTTAAAAATCATTGAGCACGACCGCATACGCGACTGTTTGCTAAAAAATCACGTATGTACGTGACTTTGAGGGATTTTTCCGCGTATATCTAGCCCTATACATGGAAAACTCCTTGATTTCTACATGGGTCGTGGTGCGTATCTTGGAATGGCCTAGAATCCTAAATACACCATGGAATTTGACAAAATTTTCATCAAAATGAAAGAGTAGAGCATGGGTAAGTACCTGGAAAAAATGGTAGTGGATTCCACAGGCTAGATCTCCTGGAATTCGTTGTTGAAGTTCTGAGCTCAAATGGGTAAAAATTTCAAATGTTTTATAATGTTTTGAATTTTTTACTATTTATAGAAATTTTCCAAATTTTTGAAAATTTTTACCCCCTTTTCTATAGTTTGGACCATTTCTAATCCTTTTGGACCATTTTTGGACTAATTTATGATGTAGGAGGCCTTTTTGAGCATCGTTTCAGCTGTTGGATTGACCCATTCGTGCCGATTTTAGGTATCATGTCTAAACTGGCATATAGGTTAGGTTTCATCATTGTTTGCATTTTGCATGACCTTATGACCATTTCATTATAGCCTTAGGTATGAACCCACTCTATTATGTCATGGAACCTTCTTGCTGTTTTAGAAGTGGCATGATATGAGTGGTAGAGCTTGACCTTACATGGGTACCCTAGTTAGCGCCTTATTTGCATTTAGTGCCCATGCCAACATTTTGTCCCTTAGGGTGTGGGAGTCTGTTGTATAGTATTTCCATGACATTTTGCAAGAGCCTCATACTCTTGTTCTTTTGCTTACCTATTTCCCTCAGGACTCCCTTATGTCAAGTTGTCATTGCATTATCATGAGCTTTTCCTGCCTTATTGAGCATTATACTGGCTTCCCTGACATTGAGTTTTCATCCATATAGCCCAAGCTTGTCTCATGTCTAACCATGCAGAGCCATTTTATATATCCTTTGCAACTTGATTCCCTATTTTTACTGGGAGGAGACTTTCCCTCGAGTGTCGCTATCCTACACATGTGTCCTTGCATTGAGCATAGGTACGTTCCACTACTTGGAACTAGTTTGTTTTCCCATATGACACTCGTCTCCTCCTAGTCTATAACTATAAAGCCATTTTATTCTTTTTCAAGCTTTTTAAATATTTGAAAAAGTCCAAAAAAATTAAAAAACCAAAAATCCAGACAAGGAAAGATGTTATCTTTTGGCAGCTGTCGAGTTGTGTCGCCTTCGAATAGAGAACTGTATATCACATCCGTTGGTTGGGTTTATAGTTTGACTTTAGGAGCTATACTCATTTATCTGATTTTATCTCCATCGACTGGTTAAGCTTCCAGTCCCCATGGAGCCTCTGTCGATGCTTCCTGTGCGCAAAGATGTCCCAGTTTTGTATATCGAGTCTATGCTACCTTTATTCAGTCACCATTTGTTTTTATTCTCTTGTTCGAAGAAATTTGAAACCTGAGTCAGCCATTCCTCAGTTATCTTGACTTTGCATGTCGGCCATTCTCGGTACAGTTACTGGTTCGTGCACCTTATGATCGAGTCCTTCCACATTATACAACTTTGCTTAGTACCTCGTGTTGGATGATGGGGGATGCCTTAATGCCCTCCTTCCATCGGATTTCATCCCATCGACTTCAGATCATTTATTCTGGGATTGGAATCTAGAGTCATTTTTGAGTTCCTTCAGACTTGCAGTCATCAGTGGCAGGTTCTCTTGCCATTGACAGTTTATGGGAATACATTAATGTCCCCTGATCGATGGATCCTCTCAAGTGTTTGACCTCAACACATTTATTCACACTTGATAGTTTGCACTCTAGTACCTTGATTCCCATTATCATTATCGATGGGTGATCTCGCGTCTGTTAATGATATACATCAATGATTGGTAATCAGATGATAGACTACTATATTCAACCTCGACACCTCTATTCGCATAGTAGGACATGTACTCGTAGCGGTTTGTGTAGAAGACTTTCCATATTGGTGGCATCTCTTATATGCTACATCCTTGATCATGCCAGTGTTCATGAGATTTTAGCTCTCGTGACTTGATTCCAATATATGTCAGACATTTCTAGCTATTATGGAGATCTTCATCCATTGTATATCTTCAGCCATTATGGAGATCATGATCCTTTGTATATCTTCATCATGGAGATTATGATCTATGTATATTGTACGTGGCGATGACCACTTATGTGATATTTTGTATCATGCCTATTCATGGCCATTGTACTCTTATGTATCTGGGACTGCTATATGTATTTGTAGTAATGTGCAGAGTTGTATCATTGTACTATGCTGATTGGGTGGCTGGTCTTCCATTTGGAATTATTCATCACTCCACTTCTAGGATGGACTTATAATGTATTTCGGCCATCGTATGACCCCTCTGACCTCACATATTAGGGGGCATTTGTTATACCTGATTTTACCACACCAGGTGAATCACACTTGTATGGCCTTCCCCTGTCCCTTTGCAGACTCGTTAGACCCCTTGGACCATTTTTTGTCCTTTGATGTTTCCTAAACCATCCCTAAAAACATGTGAAAATTGATATACATGACTTTTAAACCCCTTATCGTGTATATACGCGGGTTTGACCCCTAAAATTGCATACATTGAGATGTGTACAAAATCCAAATCCTTTTGGAGTTTTCCTTGACATGGATCCGACTCACTTGTCTCCTGGCCTTCCATATTCCTTGAGATCGCTTGGATTCGACCTTTCATTACCTCATTGAAAAGATATATAAGGAACCTTTTGGATACATTGAAGGCATAAGAGAATTGAGAGCAAAGAAACTATAGTCCATTGTTGTCAAAACTTATGCTTGAGTCTGCATCCCTTTGTCCCTTGGAGCACTTTGGTGTTCTTCCCAAGCTTTCCTTTTTCTTGTGAGCTTGCTATCGAGAGATGGAGGATTGAGGTGGTGGAGGCCCAAGTGCAGGATTCAGTTTCTTCAATTTGCAGACATGCCAATAGAGGTTGTATTCATTGTAATCTCAGATTTTATATTAATAGAAATATATTTTCCTATCCAATAATGTATGTTTGAATGAATATTTTATCCATGGATGATTTCAAGTGCTTATACATTGTTGATTATATATGCTAGAGTAGATCTAACACCAATATATAGTATGCTTGTCTTGTTTACTTGTTGTTGAGGAAGTGATTCATCAATTCAAGCTGAAGTTGGAAAGCTCAATGGGGATCTACTTCAACCGTCTGGAATAAGGTACGAGGTCTTATCCTTTAGTGTTAGATATTTGATTTCTCTTGCATATTGGAAAGGATTGATTTCTGGATTCAAGCTGTCTGTTGTGGTACCCCAAGCCATAGGAATTTCTCTCCGTAACAAATGGATATGGATCGAAATGTATCAAATTCTTTCGTATGCGACAAATTTTAGTAATGCATTTTTGCACTCTTTACCTATATTATTTCTTAGTATGTAAATCGAAACTAATATTAGGTGGAATATCTAGATCCTCTAATCATGAACTAGTATAAATCTATTTACCTCATGTTTAAACAGAGTAAGGATTATATATCCTATATTTATCAAGATTATATATATATATCGACAAATTATAACTGAGTTCCTTACATATATAGAATTAGTTTAGAATGCAATCAAAAGACTTTATTAATATATAGAGTAAATCTATTACAATTAAATAATATGAAGAAGCCCTACATTGTGATTACAATACAATATAGTATACAATCTGTATGGATCCAAATTATTATTTATTTAAATAATAAACATAATAAAACTATATATCAATCTTCTACAAAACGATTATATTTATATAGATACTAGAAACTGGATATATTCGGATCAAGGAACCAAGCTAAATAAACATCTATGTTTTAAACACATATAAATCATGAACTGATCCCTTACGGATCCATAATCTAAGAATAAACCTTCAATTACAATCACAGAGCAATTCCTTTATAGAATATAGGACAACAACCACCACCTACAGGAAAATATTGATAAGATCTAATAATCTATTAAAAATCCTTCACAGATATAGTAGTTAACAACTTAAAGAATCCACTATCTCTTTATAAAAAAAAGTGTAGAAGTAAATTTTCCTTTTAAGGATATACATTAAAACCAACATAAAGGCGGTTGAATATTAATGTCCATATTGAAATTTCAAAACACAACTGCTAAGAAAATATTCGTTTCCCCAAGGACCGACATCAAAGCCATCGTCGATGGAAGCCCAGTCTTTTAAAGAATCAATTTTACTTCACAAGTAATCACTGAACCTACAGGCCATATTAACTTTCAACTAATGCGAACTAAGGTAAATAATGGTTTTAATACCATCTAATGGCTACCATTAAATACGCAGAGGCCAAACACTTAAAACAATATGCAATCGTCTCCACTATTAATTATCAAACGATGGACACATTATAACATCCAAACTAACCACTATGATCATGGTCGTAAGACCATCAAATATGGAAACCAATGATTTTAAAAATGAACAGTATAGAAGATTAAACACAAACAAAAACACATAATGGAATCCAATAGTCCCAAAGACCAGGCATCACTTATTATTATTCAAATCACATAAAGTGGTTGTAAAACCATCTCAGATAGCTTCCACATTATTTAAAAACTAGTATTAAAAACCAGCGTTAAAAACAACAAGAGAATGGGGGTAACTCCATTCCAGATGGCACCCAAACCCTATCAAGAAAAATTAAGAACAGTATAGAGCATTAACGAAGCAATGGCTGCAAAGTCGGTTCAAGGTAAACCCTAAGGATTTTCCAAAAACATGCAATCAATTTTGAGAACTTATCTTAAAAACGGTTTTGGATACCACTCTTACCCAGCGTGACCTGCAACCATGAGTATGGTTTGGTAAGTATCGGCTTTTGAAAAGTGTAAACAATAACAAGATTTTTAATTAAGGGTCGAACCAGGCTTACCTAGGCATTTAAAAATGTAGGCCTGGGAGGAGGTGATCCTATCGCCTCCCTCTTCAGCACCTTCAACCTACACATTTCATGTTACAATTAGAAATAGAAATGATATAAACAAAAAAAATTGAAAAATTTTCAGTTTGAACCCTTAGCTTGGAGTTTTTGTAGAGAGGGCCAGGGGTCGAATCCCATGAAATACCCTTATCCCTTTTCTTTTTTGCAAACACAAACAACAAATCTGTCAGTACAATAATTTTACCAAAAAAATTGCAAAGAACAAGTTTACGAAATGTCTCTTACATGTGCAGACAAAATTTACGGTCGGAGTGTTGACAGGCTTTGTCGAAGTAGAATATTTTCAATGCAGACTCCTGAAGAAGTCTTGTATTCTCAGTAGCACCTTGAAAAGTTTAAACACCACACCAATTAACCTAGTGCTAATCCAAAAACCCTTACTCCCTAACTTTTCCACTGGGCAGAGCTTCAGCTCTCGCCACTTCACAAAATCAAAAAAATTGGAACATTTCCACCATTAAGAGGGAAAATCTCAACTTTGCCTTCCCACACAAACCAAACCTACCAAATGAAGTTTCATACAGTTTCTCCAACACATTAAACCACTACCTAAACCCTAGCTGTAACTTTGGACAAATGGACAGCGGAGATCAAGTTTAGAAGCTCTGTGGAAGGATTGGTTGCACTCTCAACTTGCAGTTAGGACACGCCCTTTATTTCAAAAGTCAACCAAGGACAGGCACATTTAACTCATGGATGGAACCTTTTTTGGATTAATCATTACATATGGAGTAATTAAATGTAACTATGCGATATAACCCAACTTTCAATCATTTAACATATCATAGGAACCTTGGAATAAATTACATATAATGCCAAACCTTTTATTCATGCCAAGAACCATAATACATCACAAACCATGGTATAAATCAAACATGCCAATAGCCATAGCTTATTGTGAACCTTGGTGTAGGGTATGCCATAACCAAAATTTTGATAGAAATCAAAACAAAACTTTGTAATCATAAACCTTAAAACCTTGTTTTATTATTAACAATGGTCTACCATATGGGTGGTACCATATGCCATTACAAACCCTAAGCCTTTTCTCTTAAGGAGAATATCACAACACACCATATCTTAGTCTATGGCAAGGCATATGGCCTTTGAATTATATTTAACCAACTAATTACATAAGGGTTGGGTCCAAGACTATGGATAGTCTCCCAAGCCCTAGGGCAAGTAAGACCCCCACAAAATTAGTCAAAATAAAAACAAGAAAACTAAGAACATCACCTGTATAGGCATGGATGAAAGTTTTGAAAGGAGGTAGCCATTGCCTCAACCAAAAAATCATGTAATAACAAACATTATAAATATATTAAAACTTGCAGAAGTAAAATATGAGAAATCTGCTAGTAAGTTACAGTAAATCAATGAATGTATTTTTTTCTTTATTTTACGATTTTGAGGTGTGTTACACTCCCACCTTCCAGTCATGGATGACACAATGTTGATGGGGGTTACTCTGGTCAAATCAGTAAAATGCATCCAAGTGGTCCTAAAGATCTTTATTTTCACATACAACATTTCAATTAAACAAGATAAGTGTGAAGTATTCCATTTTAACATTACTTTGGCTATTTAAGACCAAATTTCAAGAATTTTGGGTTTTTGGAGGAGCTCCTTTCAATAAAAATACCTTGGATTTCCTTTAACTTAGCCAACACCTACCATTATCATTCCTAGGAAACTTTACTTTCTAAAATTGACAAAAGAGTCTTAAGTTGGAAATTCAAGTCATTAAATCTAGTAGCGATATTTCCTCTTCTAAAATCTATTCTACACAACATACCCGTATATCTCTTTTTTGTCCTAGAATCCCAACAAAAAATTGTAATGACATTTAGGAATATCCAATGCTTTGTTATGGAAAGGAAGCAAAAGACACCATAAATGGGATTGGTAGCCTCATCAAAGGTTTGTCAACTGAAAAAACTTGGTGCATTGGGAATTAGGGATATAATTGTAGTGTCACATACCCATAAAATCCATAAATAATTTTTTTTTACTTTATTATATTATTATTGGTTGTAACATGTAATGTTGGTCATACCATCTTATAAGTGTCACCACATATATTTATGCATGTAAGTTTAATTTGAATTGGTTCTACACTTGTTTGATAGGTTAATTCCTTCATGGTTCCACCTTCAAGTCATGATGACCTTCTTGCAGTCTTCTTGAGGTGACGTTTTTAGTCCTTTAGGTTTATTTTTAATGTTTTGGGTGTTAGTACCTAAGCCTAAATCTACGACTTAGTCCTAGCTACCATTAAGGTGTTAGAAAATAGGACTGCAGAGCAATAACAGATATACAGTTAAATCATAAACAAGATGCAAAACACATTAAAAACATTATAGAGAGACACAAATATAGCGTGGTTCACCCAAACGATGGGCTATGTCCACAAAGAAATTGCCAATCCTTTTATTATAGTCCAGAAAGGTGAAGGGATACAACCTGCAGCAAAACTGCTCCACTTCCTCTTCATGCTCTCACAATCTCTCTTCCAATACAAAATAATAACATACAAAGTCATGTTACAATGCTTTCTTTTATAGGGAAAATACCATGGGAAAATACTACAGTTAACCCAATACAATGGGTCCGCAAAACTATTGGCCAACACCCATCCCAAAAACAATTTCTTGGCGGCTTTGCCCCTGAACCCCTATTTTCCAACACACATCCCAAAAAAAAATTATCGACGGCACTGTCCCCGAATCCCCGTGTCTCAGGGACACTACCCCCAAACCCCCATGTTTGGGGGGCGTTGCCCCTAAACCCCAACTTTCGAGGAAATACCCCAATCCCCAAGGCATGGGGAATGAGTGTACAGTACACTTGGGGTAC
Source organism: Pseudotsuga menziesii (assembly GCA_001517045.1). Taxonomy (NCBI): domain Eukaryota; kingdom Viridiplantae; phylum Streptophyta; class Pinopsida; order Pinales; family Pinaceae; genus Pseudotsuga; species Pseudotsuga menziesii. The sequence continues at coordinate 75,524 of LPNX010089437.1, read as the reverse complement.
AAACACAACTGAATAATATCTCTATATCTGGAAGATTAGGCTCCACAACCAACAATCTCCCACTTGGAGACTGATCACAACAACTCCACCGCTACTGTACTTGCTGGAATATGCTCTGGACCTTCGACTTTGCAAATTTCTTATTTTCATCTTCATGCTTGAAGGCCAACAAAAACTGAGAAGGAACTTAGTTTCTCTTTGGTTACTCCCTTTGTCAACATGTCTGCAGGATTCTGGATAGTATGTATCTTTTCTAGTTTTAATAGTTCTTCATCTAGAATAGATCTTTTGAAGTGGTACTTGAGTTGTATATGTTTAGTCCTCGAATGAAAGGATGAGTTCTTTACAAGATGAATGACACTCTGTCTGTCATTGTACAACCTACTATTCTCCTGCTTCTTACCCAATTCTTCCATGAACCTCTGCAACCAAATCATCTCCTTAGTAGCCTCTGTAGCAGCAACATACTCTACTTCCATTGTTGAAAGTGCAACAACCTGTTGCAGTTTCAAAGTCCAACTTACTACTGTTCCACCCATAGTAAACAGATACCCTGTGGTGCTCCTCCTGCTGTCTTTATCACCAGCCATATCTGCATCTACATATCCCTGTAGAACAGTGTTTGAACCTCCAAAACATAATGCATGTGAAGTGGTACCTCTCAAATACCTGAGAATCCACTGTACTACTTTCCAATGCTCTTTACCTTGATTATTCATATACCTGCTCACAACTCCCATTGCATGTGCAATATCTGGTCTTGTGCACACCATGGCATACATCAAGCTTCCAACCGCTGATGAATAGGGAATCTTGGACATGTAATCTATCTCTTCTTGTGTCTCTCGACACATATCCTTTCTTAGTTCAAAATGGCTAGCCAAAGGTGTACTGATTGGTTTTCATTTTGATTTCTAAACCTTTGCAACACCTTTTGTATGTACTCATTTTGATACAATGTCAATTTGTGATTTTTCATTTCTCTTGTTATTCTCATACCAAGGATTTGCTTTGCAACACCCAAATCCTTCATCATAAATGATTTAGCTAGTTTTCTTTTTAGCACATTTATATCTTGCATGTTAGAGCCTACAATAAGCATGTCATCCACATACAATAACAATATAATACATCTTCTGTTATATAGCCTCTTCAAATAAACACAGTGGTCAGAATGACATCTATCATAACGTTGTTCTATCATAAACTTATCAAATTTTAAATGCCACTGCCTTGGAGCTTGGTTCAGGCCATACAAGCTCTTCTTCAACCTGCAAACAAAATTCTCCTTCCCTTTGACCTCATACCCTTGTGGCTGCTGCATATAAATCTCTTCCTCCAAATCCCCATGGAGAAAGGTTGTTTTTACATCTAACTGTTCATGATGCAAATCTTCTACCGCCACTAGACTTAAAATAGTTCTAATTGAAGTCATTTTAACAACAGGAGAAAATATTTCATCAAAGTCTATACCTTTCTTTTGTGCAACCCCCTTTACAACAAGTCTAGCCTTGTACCGCTTCTTGCCTCCATCTTTTTCCTTCAACCTGTAAACCCATTTATTATGCAATGCGCTTTTTTCTGCAGGCAACTTAACCAGATCCCAAGTTTGGTTTATTACCAATGAGTCCATCTCCTCATCCATTCCTTGCTCCCACTTCTTTCTAGTTTCTACCTGCATTACTTCTTCATAACATTCTGGTTCACTAGAATCAGTCATCAATAAATAATACAGTGAAGGAGAGAATCATTCAGGAGGTGTACTTAACCTAGTAGACTTTCTTATAGTTGTAGGATTTTCAGGTACCTACTGCTGCTCTTGATTTTTTGGTTCCTTTGGAACTTCATTTTCTTTGATTTCATCAAGCACTGTGTATTCTGTGTTTTCATTTTCTTCTTTCTTTCCTAGCAATTGATCTGTGTACATGGCCTTTTCATTGAATACTACATATATACTCCTAATGATTTTGTGACTTTTAAGATCCCATAAGCGATAACCAAAATCATCAACACCATATCCAATAAAGGTACATTTCTTAGATTTAGCCTCAAGATTTGTTCTGTCATCTTTATCAATATGGACAAATGCTTCACAACCAAAAGTTCTCAGAAATGAGTGTTTTACATGTTTACCTGTCCATTCCTCCTCTAGAATGCCACCATCCAAAGCGCTTGAAGACCCTTTGTTTATTAAATAAACAACAATGTTTACAACATCAGCCCAAAACTATAAGGGCAACCCTACATGCAATCTGATACGCCTTGCACACTCCATGATCATTATGTTCATCCTTTCTGACACGCCATTTTCTTATGGTGTTCCAAGGACTATCTTCTCTATGTGAATCCCATTGTGTGAATAGTAACTGTAAAACTCCTTGCTGCAGTACTCACCTCCATTATCAGATATGAGACATTTGAACCTTTTTCCTGACTCATTCTCAGCCAAAGCTTTCCACTTCTTAAAAGTATCAAACACATCATATTTTTGTCTAATGCAATAAACCCAAGTTTTTCTAGTTGCATGATCAATAAAAGTAACATAATAATGAGAGACATGAAGAGATTGTACCTGAGATGGTCCCCATACATCACTATGGACAAGCTCTAACTTTTCACTCTTCTTTTGTTTGCCAACCCTGAGAAATCTAACTCTCTTTTGTTTTCCATAAACAAAGTTCTCATAGAATTCCAAACTTACCTGCTCAGATATGGAAGCAATTTCCCTGAGTGGAGAATCTGCATCCCCTTTTCACTCATGTGGCCAAGCCTATGATGCCACAGTGTCGCACCTATTTCTGTGGAAGCTAAAGAGATAGAATAATCAGTATTATGAGGACATAAATATAATGTACCTACCCTATCTCCTTTTGCTATTACGAGTGATCCTTTAGTGATCTTCCACCACGTTTCTCCAAATGTAGACAAACAGTCACTATCTCCCAACTGCCCTGTTGAGATTAGATTTATTTTCATGGCAGGAATGTGCCTTACATCCTTTAGCAGCTAGTCATTTCCATTATTTAACTTAATCCGTACCTTACCCATTCCAACAATTTTACATTGTTCATCATACCCCAATAACACATGCCCAAAATCACCTTGAACATAATCATGAAAGAATTTCCTATGGGATGTACCATGACATGAAGCCCCTGAATCTACTACCCAGTAATCACTAGTATTATCTAATGCAAGAATCAAAGCATCTTGTAACACATCACCTGCTACATTCGCTTCCTGAGTAGTCTCTTGCTGCCTCTCACCTTTCGTCTTTGGTGCTCGGCAATCTTTCTTCAAATGTCCTTTCTTACCATAGTTCCAGCATTCTATTTTTCTGAATCTAGACTTGGATCTTCCCTTTTTAGACTTGCTATGATTTCCTAGGCTCCTTTCTCTCTTGTTTTGTCTCCCTCTCCTTTCCATGGTCAACGCATTACCTGATGTCTCACTTGTGATTTTTCTTCACAATTCCTCACTAAGAATAACACCAACAACATCATAAAATTTAAGAGTGTTTGAACTAGGGGCAGAGTTACTTACAGCCATGACCAAACTATTCCAGCTTTCTGGTAATGAGCACAAGATTAGAAGAGCCCTAAACTCATTATCAAAGTTCAGTTTTACAGAACTTATCTGACTGGTAAGTGTATTAAACTCATTTAAATCGTCACCAACAGATCCACCTTTTGACATCTTCATATTAAATAAATGCTTCATTAAAAATACCTTGTTAGAAGCCGAGGGTTTTTCGTATAGCTTACTCAATGCGCTCATCACACCCTCTATTGTTTTTTCTTTCGAAATATTGAAGGGCACTGGCAAAGCTAGGCATAGCTGTATTGTTCCCAGTGCCTTTCTATCAAGAACCTCCCATTCTTCATCCTTCATAGCCGTCGGCTATTTTGATTTTTCGTCCAATGGCAAGTACAGATCCTTTAGGTAAACATAGTCCTCCATTTGTATCTTTCATAACTAATAGTTTTGGCCATTAAATTTCTTGACCCTAAACTTTCCTTCTTCTGCCATTGCTCTGACTCGAACCAGGAACCCTTCTTTCATGCGAGTGTACCAACCAAATAGATTGCACAGCAATAACAGATATACATTTAAATCATAAACAAGATGCAAAACACATTAAAACATTACAGAGAGACACAGATATAACATGGTTCACCCATACGATGGGCTACGTCCACAAAGAAATTGCCAGTCCTTGAATTACAATCGAGAAAGGTGAAGGGATACAACCTACAGCAAAACCGTTCCACTTCCTCTTCACACTCTCACAGTCTCTCTTCTAATACAAAACAATACCATACACATTCATGTTACAATGCTTTCTTTTATAGGGAAAATACCATGGGAAAATACTACGATTAACCCAATACCATGTCTCAGAGGCACTGCCCTCGAAAACCTATTTCTTGGAGGCATTGCCCTCAAACCCCCTTTTTTGGGGCACTGCCCCAAACCCCAAGGCAGGGGAAATGAGTGTACAGTACACCTAGGGTACAAACACAACTGAATAATATCTCTAGATTTAGAAGATTAGGCTCCACAACCAACATAAGGCCCATCCTAGTTGTTAAACACACCCTTCACAAATCAAGTGTGGCCAGGGTGGTGCCATGCGTAACTTGATTAAGCATTTAAAATATGACTAGAACATTGTAAAAGATTCAATCCCAAGATTAAGGTTTAATATAGCTCATGGGATTTCCTATCAACAATATAATTTAATAAAGTTGACACACAAATAAATAAGTGGGAGGTACAAGGTATATGCTAACGTAGATGTTTTCATGTCTTGTAATAATATTTGAAGCCTTAGCCCTAGCTCCGAGTCTACAATGTAGCCATGCATATTTAATGGAAAGGCTTGTTCATATGTGTTCTGGTCCAAGAGGGATCTTGACTCTCCACTTGTCATGATATCATGCAAGGGTTTTGCATAGGGTTTTATCGTGTCTTTATCTTGTCTGAAGCTTTTTGCTACATTCATTTGGTGTGTAAGTTGTTCTTGTTGAACAGAAACTCAGCCATTCACGATTGTGCTGTGTTGTCTTGGCTTTGGCTAATTATGGTCTCATAAAGAAGATTTTTCTTCGGTCCAAGATTGAGTTTTACTTGAATTTTTTTTATTAGTATGATTAATGGAGAAATGGCCACCATTACAGCCTTGTATTTTTTGTTGAGTTATGAAGGGAATCCATTCCTTCTTCAAGCTTTAGTAAAGGATTTGCAGTCTTCCTAGCTTAACCAAGTAAGTGAATAAAATCCTCGAGTTTTGATTCTACAAGTTTGATTTTTTAAAGATTTTAAGAAAATCCCAGGGTTTAATTCATGTCTTCTGTCATTTTCCAAGTAGAGTTGAAATAAGGGGAAAATAATAAGGGAGCCAACCCCTAGACCTCTCTGCATTCATAAGAGGTGAGTTCCGTCCTCAATATATAAGTATTATAAAAATGTTCAATTTGTTTTTATGAACGTGGTTTTTATAACTATGAATTATTAATGTGTGGGTTGATAATTAAGCTTTGAGCAAACCTAGATTCATTCTCAAGACCCATAATTCATTTGGGAAGGTAAGGGTGTATACACCATGTTTTTCCTTATTCATTAAACTTGTTACGGTTTATATTAGGTAGTTTTAACCATGTTTAATATGGATTTCAGGTTGTTAATCCTGGCTCGACAAGAGTGAAGACACATTCACCTTCTCTTAGGCCTCCTTCTTCTGTGTACAGATGTGAGGGTTTTCATCTAATGTTGTTTGAATTAACATTCATGACGGTGATAGTGAAAATACTAATGCTACTTAGTCTCTTTATGCATGTATCTACTAGCATGGTTAAGGGCTTGGACAACACAAATTGGATTTGACAATAATCAATATTTGAAGACGGTCATCTACGCAGTAGAAAAATGAGTGAAGAGGAGCTGCGTTCGAAAATTGGAGATCTTGACATTTCGATCCCTACTCTGGGATCATCATCAGGAGATCATCATCAATATGGTAAGAATATTTTAGATCTAGGTTTGCAATGGTTTCCCGTCGATTTGCAGTTCAAAAGTGGATAGGGCTTTTACAACCACTATGAAGATAAGTTTTAATTTCCTTTTTAAAACTCTTATGATGTATGATAATAATATGAAATGAAATCGGCACCTTTCACATGTGTTGTTCGAGCTATTTTCTATCTCTTTGTTTTCTCTTTCATGTTTTGTCAAACATTTTGATGATGAAATTGTTTTAGCTCCTAGATCTAACTTGAGAAGCAATTTCTCACAAACTCGGTGGGAACAAGGCTTGGAATTATGTTCATAAATAGCTTCAGACTACCAAACCTATTGGCTAGGACAAAAAACTAGAGCTATTTTCTGTACTTTAGAACTCTATCAATATGCTCAGTTTCGATGCCGTGTTTTGCTATGACAAACACAGTATTTTTTTATGAAAATATAGAATATTGTAGAGTATGATCTTACGATTCTGAATATGTAATTTTTTCCTTATAATGTATGTTTTATTTATTTATTATTATTTTTCTAAATGACACACGTCATTTTTTAGAAATAGATACATCGATTGTTATTTATATAACTTTTGATTTCCTTCACCATTTCCCAAGAAAACTATATGGTGCACTAGAAGAGAGCGAGCTCTACAATCTTATATATAGAAATCAAGGATTTCATTAATTTTTCCCCATAAAGTGTTGCACCCGCACAAAACGTTTTCATTTCAATATTTTTTTACTTCAATAAATAATAATAATAAAAATAATTCATGAAAAATTCTAAAAAAATAGTGTTGCACTAGGCCCATATGTCCTTTATATGTTTGCAAGGCACAAACATATATGTTATGAGGTGCTGAAAATTTGAAAACCCAATTTAACAAAAACTAATTTTATAATCATTTACACACGTTTTTTCTGCATAAATGTTATATATTATGAAAGCTGATTCAATTACCTATCTTTTGTCTTTTTACTTCATCTTGAAATCCATTAGGGAAGTACCTCTAATTTTCACCTAAAGTCAGAGGTTCCAAGTTTTTTTAGTATTATGTGGCATCTAAAGTGTCTTTACAGGAGTCCATGATTCTGGATCAACCCCTTATCTTGATTAGTGACCTATAGTCTTTTCTGTACTACTTTATGGTATTGTTGTGATGTAATCCTATAAATACTTGGCTCTAATGATGAGAATAAAATCAATATTCCCATTATGTATTCCATCATCGCATGTTTTGTTAGATGAAACTAAAAATTTTGTCAAGGAAGAGCTTAACTTGGCCTGTTCACACCTACAACAGCGCCTTGTTTGGTCAACCTAGCCCATGTCCTCCCTCATTAAGGCATTGGAGTGCTACCTCATTTATTTGTGGGGCCTTGGTTTGACTAAGTGTGCTAGGGGTGTATCTAGCCTATTTTAGCTCTCCTAGGATAATTTATTGCCACCTAGAGCACCTCATTTGCCTCTATATTCTCACCCTCTCATTCCTTGGAGTCTCTAATGACCCAACACACCTCGCCAACACTCACACATCAATTCGATTCTGTTTGGGATGAATTGGGTCTGGCATTGGTCCACCTAGGGGGGATTGAGGTTATTTCTCACATTGACACATGTACAAATCCAATTGGCCTGTAGAGCCACTCGAATTTTTCCATTGTATTATAAATGATGTATGATCATAATATGAAATGAAATCAGCATCTTTCACATGTGTTGTTCTAGCTATTTTCTATCTCTTTGTTTTCTCTTGCATGTATTGTCAAACACTTTGATGGTGAAATCATTCTAGCTCCTAGATCTAACTTGAGAAGCAATTTCTCACAAACTCAGTTGGAACAAGGCTTGGAATTATGTTCGAAAATAGCTTCAAACTACCAAACCTATTGACTAGGACAAATAAACTAGGGCTATTTCCTGTATTTTAGAACTCTATCAATATGCTCAGTTTCGATGGCGTGTTTTGCTATGACAAACACAATATTTTTTTATGAAAATATAGAATATTGTAGAGTAGGATCTTACGATTCTAAATATGTATTTTTTTCTTTAAAATGTATGTTTTATTTATTTATTATTATTTTTCTAAATGACACACGTCAGTTTCCAAAATAGATACATCGACTGTTTTTTATATAACTTTTGATTTCCTTCACCATTTCCCAAGAAAACTATATGGTGCACTAGAAGAGAGCGAGATCTATAATATTATATAAATAAATCAAGGATTTCATTTTTTCCCCATAAAGTTTTGCACCCACATAGAACGTTTTCATTTCAATATTTTTTTACTTCAATAAATAATAATATTTTGGGATTTTTAAGATCCCATAAGCGATAACCAAAATCATCAACCCCGTATCCAATAAAGGTACATTTCTTGGATTTAGCCTCAAGATTTGTTCTATCATCTTTATCAATATGGACAAATGCTTCACAACCAAAAGTTCTCAAAAATGAGTGTTTTACATGTTTACCTGTCCATTCCTCCTCTAGAATGCCACCATCCAAAGCGCTTGAAGGCCCTCTATTTATTAAATAAACAATAGTGTTTACAACATCAGCCCAAAACTATAAGGGCAACCCTACATGCAATCTAATACGCCTTGCACACTCCATGATCATTCTGTTCATCCTTTCTGACACACCATTTTCTTGTGGTGTTCTAGGGACTGTCTTCTCTATGCGAATCCCATTGTGTGAATAGTAACTGTCAAACTCCTTGCTGCAGTACTCGCCTCCATTATCGAATCTGAGACATTTGAACCTTTTTCCTGTCTCATTCTCAGCCAAATCTTTCCACTTCTTAAAATTATCAAACACATCATATTTTTGTCCAATGCAATAGTTGCATCATCAATAAAAGTAACATAATAATGAGAGCCACCAAGAGATTGTACCTAAGATGGTCCCCATACATCTGTATGGACAAGCTCTAACTTTTCAATCTTATTTTGTTTCCCAACCCTAAGAAATCTAACTCTCTTATGTTTTCCATAAACACAGTTCTCACAGAATTCCAAACTTACCTGCTTCAAATCTGGAAGCAGCTTCCTTGAGTGGAGAATCTGTGTCCCCTTCTCACTCATGTAGCTAAGCCTATGATGATACAATGCCATAGTTGTTTCTGTGGAAACTAAAGATATAGAATAATCAGTATTATGAGGACATAAATATAACGTACCTTCCCTAACTCCTTTTTCTATTACCAGTGATCCTTTAGTGATATTCCACAACGTTTCTCCAAACGTAGACAGACAGCCGCTACCTCCCAACTGCCCTGTTGAGATCATATTTATTTTCATAGAAGGAATGTGCCTTACATCCTTTAGTAGCTAGTCATTTCCATTATTTAACTTAATCCATAACTTACCCTTTCTAACAATTTTACATGGTTCATCATCCCCCAATAAAACATGCCCAAAATCACCTTGAACATAATCATGAAAGAATTTCCTATGGGGTGTAGCATGACATGAAGCCCTTGAATATACTACCCAGTAATCACTAGTATTATCTAATGCAGGAATCAAAGCATCTTGTAACACATCACCTACTACATTCGCTTCCTGAGTAGTCTCTTTGTAAGGTGGAATAACTCCCGAATTCTTATTATTTCTCCATAGAATGCCTTTATTTATGCATTTACAATGACTCTTGGGATCACACATCCGAGAGTCTCTTCATATTCCTAATATTTACAATAACGTATAATCTTGATGGATTATATTCCAACAATCCCCCCCTTAATCCGAAGGGGTGTTAGTAAGTCCGAGCATGTTTCTGAATCTTTCAAACTTTTCTCGTCCAAGTGCTTTGGTGAAAATGTCTGCAACTTGATCATTTGTGGAACAATGTTGAAGATGGACTGTCTTGGCCTCTACATGATGTCGAATCAAATGATACTTTGTGTTGATGTGTTTGGTTCAATCATGGAATCTGGGATTCTTAGCCAGCTTGATTACAGAAGTATCGTCGATCAATAATGGAGTGGAGTTCTCTTGTTTTTCTTGCAAATCTTCAAGTATCTTCCTGAGCCATACTATTTCTTTCGTTGCTTCAGCTGCAGCCACATATTATGCTTCTATTGTTGAATCTGTCAAAACTGACTGTTTGCGTGATCTCCATGAGACAGCTGCTGATCCAAGACTCATAGTGTATCCAGAAGTTGATACTCCTGTCTCCTTATCACCATCAAAATATGAGTCTGAGTACCCAATAAGTTTGAAGTCATCCACCAACAGTCTGCAATCACCAATCTTTAATGTATTCATAGTAGCAAGAAGACTATGCACAGTTTCACTCCTCAACCGAATCTCAGCAGAGATGACAAGTCGCAGCTCTCAAAGAATACTTCACAGCTGCATAATCTCTCTCCACCGATGATCTTCAGTATTCAACAAATTCTCATCTTTGATTACTGAGATCTCTTCTTGGCTGGACGCAGCACTTAGTCTCTTCAGTCGTCATGGATTTAGCAAAGGGTTGGCTCACAGCCCTCCCAGGTTAAACACAAACCCGACACAATTCAGAATCCCATGTGGAGGATCCCTCAACACTGTGAATGCAGATTGGGTGGCAATTTACAAGAATAGAGGGTGATGGAGTGGATCTATACCGCTTCTCCCCATACGAAGAGAAATGAAGTCTTCAATGGAGGAGTCTCTACCAAATGATAAACAAAATCGCAGCACAAAAATTCAACGTGAAAGGATTAGGGTTATGCACCCACAATAACAGTGAATGGGCTCACACACTCAACTCAAAGCCAATTGCACCAAGGTTCATCTACAAGCATAAATTATCGTGACAACAAATACAATAGAATGCACAGTTTCCTCGCCACTCTCCAAAGGAATTTATGAGACAGTGCAGTCACACAATCATGACTGTCACACACACTTGTTGAGAATGATGGAAATGCTGGGAAATGAGAGAATGCTTTATGTGGAAAAGAGACCATGAAACAACCTTAGGGTCAGCTATATATCAAAACGACTGAGAAAAAATTCAACCGCTCTGGCAAAGAGCAGTGTGAACCGTACATAAAATTGGGGGATAATTAATAATGTAGCAACCAACAGACATTCATACCTCAAATTAGAACTGTTGCAAAATAACGCACACACTTATGGCACTCAGGCTGTAGGAGAAATGCACACAAAGGCAAACTGACAGAGCAGGAAGCCTGAAATATAGTAGAGGGCATAACAGAGGTCTGGCAGGCAGACTGTCAAGATTGACAAGCATACAGGCAGGGGTTATGGCAGGTATCTGCTCTGATACCACTGTCAGGTGGAATAACTCCCGAATTCTTATTATTTCTCCATAGAATGCCTTTATTTATACATTTACAATGACTCTTGGGATCACACATCCGAGAGTCTCTCCATATTCCTAATATTTACAATAACGTATAATCCTGACGGATTATATTCCAACACTCTTGATGCCTCTCACATTTCTTCTTTGGTGCTCAACATTATTTCTTCAGATGTCCTTTCTTACCACAGTTCCAGCACTCTATTTTTCTAAATCTAGACTTGGATCTTCCCTTTCTAGACTTTCTATGATTTCCTAGGCTCCTTCCTCTCTCGTTTTGTCTCCCTCTGCTCTCCATGGTCAAAGCATTACCTGATGTCTCACCTGTGCTTTTTCTTTGCATTTCCTCGCTAAGAATAACACCAACAACATCATCAAACTTAAGAGTGTTTGAACTAGGGATATATTTACTTATAGCCATGACCAAGCTATTCCATCTTTCTAGAATTGAGCACAAGATTAGAAGAGCCCTAACCTCATCATCAAAGTTCACTTTTACAAAACTTAACTGACTAGTAAGAGTATTAAATAAACACTTCATTATTAAATACCTTGTTAGAAGCTGAGGGTTTTTCATAGAGCTTACTCAATGCACTCATCACATCCTCTGTTGTTTTTTCTTTCGAAATATTGAAGGCCACTGATGAAGCCAGGCACAGCCATATTGTTCCCAGTGCCTTTCTTTCAAGAACCTCCCATTCTTCATCCTTCATAGTCATCGGTTGTTTTTCTTTTCTACCCAACGACAGGTACAGATCCTTCTGGTAAAGATAGTCATCCATTTGCATCTTCCATAATTGATAGTTTTGGACGTTAAATTTCTTGACCCTAAACTTTCCTTCTTCCGCCATTGCTCCCTCTCGAACCAGGAACCCTTCTTTCCTACGAGTTTACCAACCAAATAGACCTTTTGGCTCTGATACCAATTGTTAGAAAATAGGACCACAGAGCAATAACAAATATACAGTTGAATCATAAACAAGATGCAAAACACATTAAAACATTACAGAGAGACACAGATATAATGTGGTTCACCCAAACGATGGGCTACGTCCATAAAGAAATTGCCAGTCCTTTTATTACAGTCCAGAAAGGTGAAGGGATACAACCTGCAGGAAAATCATTACACTTCCTCTTCATGCTCTCACAGTCTCTCTTCCAATACAAAATAATACCATACACAGTCGGTTACAATGCTTTCTTTTATAGGGGAAATACCATGGGAAAATACTACGGTTAACCCAATACCATGGATCTGCAAAACTGTTGGCTAACACACATCCCAAAAAAAATTCTCGGTGGTTCCGCCCCCGAACCTTCGTTTCTCGAGGGCCCTACCCCCGAAACCCCATGTCTCAGGGGTGCTGCCCCTGAACCCCCATGTCTCGGGGGTTTTTCCCCTGAAACCCCTTTTTGAGGGCGCTGCCTCGAATCCCAAGGTAGGGGGAATGAGTGTACAGTACACCTAGGGTACAAACACAACTGAATAATTTCTCTAGATCTGGAAGATTAGGCTCCGACAACCAACATAAGGCCGATCCTAGTTGTTAAACCCACCCTTCACAAGTCAAGTGTGGCAAGGGTGGTGCCATGCGTAACTTGATTAAGCATTTAACATATGACTAGAACCTTGTAAAAGATTCAATCCCAATATTAAGGTTTAATCCTAACTCATAGGATTTCCTATCAATAATACAATTTAATAAAGTTGACACACAAATAAATAAGTGGGAGGTACAAGGGATATGTTAATGCAGATGTTTTCATGGCTTGTAATAATATTTGAAGCCTTAGCCATGGCTGCGAGTTGACAACACATCCATGCGTATTTAATGGAAAGGCTTGTTCATTTGTGTTTTGGTCCAAGAGGGATCTCGACTCTCCACTTGTCATGATATCATCCAAGGGTTTTTCATAGGGTTTTATCGTGTCTTTATGTTCTTTGAAGCTTTTTGCTACATTCATTCGGTTTGTAAGTTATTCATGTTGAATAGAAACTTAGACATTCATGGTTGTGCTATGTTGTCTTGTATTTGGCTCTTTATGGTCTCATAAGGAAATTTTTTCTTCGGTCCAAGATTGATTTTTACTTGAATTTTTTTTATTAGTTTGGTTAATGGAGAAATGGCCACCATTATGGCCTCGTATTTTTTGGTGAGTTATGAAGGGAATCCATTCCTTCTTCGAGCTTTAGCAAAGGATTTGCAGCCTTCCTAGCTTAACTAAGTAAGTGAATAAAATCCTCGAGTTTTGATTCTACAAGTTTGATTTTTTAAAGGTTTTAAGAAAATCCCAGAGTTTAATTCGTGTCTTCTTTCATTGAGTAGGTAGAAGAGAAATAAGGGGAAAATAATAAAGGAGAAAACCCCTAGACCTCTCTGTGTTCATAAGAGGTGAGTTCCATCCTCAATCTATACGTCTTAGAAAAATGTTCAATTTTTTTTTTATGAACGTGGTTTTTATAACTATGAATTCTTAATGTGCGGGTTGATAATTAAGGTTCGAGCAAACCTAGATTCATTCTCAAGACCCATAATTCGTTTGGGAAGGTGAGGATGTATACACGATGTTTTACCTTATTCATTAAACTTGTTACGGTTTATATTGGGTAGTTTTAACCATGTGTAATATGGATTTCAAGTTGTTAATCCTAGCACGACTAGAGCAAAGACATGGTCACCTTCTCTCATGCCTCCTTCTTCTCTGTACAGATGTGAGGGGTTTCATCTAAATTTGTTTGAATTAACATTCATGACGCTGCTAGCGAAAATAATAACGCTACTTAGTCACTTTATGCATGTATCTACTGGCATGGTTAATGGCTTGGACAACACAACTTGGCTATGTCAATAATCAATATGGTAAGAATATTTTAGATCCAGGTTTGCAATGGTTTCCCATTGATTTCCAGTTCAAAAGTGGATAGGGCTTTCATAGCCACTGTGAAGATAAGTTTTAATTTCCTTTTTAAGACCCTTATGGGTATGTACTAGCTTACAACAACGGTTTGCGGGCTCTAATGTTTCAATGTGTTTTATTTTCTATCCTATTCAGATGTACATTTCATTTCTTGTTCTATACTGTGGATTCCATTAGATTGGCTTCATGCCAAACAAATGTTGAGAGTTGAAAAACTCTGTTAAAATATGATTTTAAGATTATCTTAACATGTTAAAGGAATAAGTGGATTTCTAGTTATACTTGGATTTCATGATCTTGTTGTTGTTTAAATGCTTGATCAACTCTATCTAACCTCGAGTAAGGATGCTTGAGTTCAAAGGCTGTTCATTTGTATTGTGTTATTGATTTGAAATAGATTTCCCCTAGTTATGTTTAATGTTGGGTTTATGATGCGGATCTGTGAGTTGAACATGCATTTATTTAATTATAAAAAATTATGTTGGAATACTTAGATTTGGTCCCAAACGGGTATGAATACCCAACTAATAGAGTTTGTATATTTGATTAATGTTTATTTAACACATATCTGGAGATTCACGATCTATTTTATTAATAAATGAAGAAGCCTTTCAGCTCTACTATGTATATCTATGAATATTTATTCGACTATCTCCAATTTTTTCATTTAGTGATTATATTATTTGTCTTCTCAATGGGGTTATTTGATTTGTAAATTTACTTTGTGAGTCCTTCTGTAAATTATCTGGTTAGCTAAGATAATGAGATCTAGCTATAACTAATAGGTACTCTGAGAACATAGATTTAATTGGAAGAAGTTATAATTAATAAAAACCTGGAACAGAGATAAACTCTGTGTGGATAACCTCGAATTCTATGAATATACGATTATTTTTACAATGACTTGGATCTATATACATTTAAAATATATTAAAACAAAATATGTAGACATAATTTAAAGTATTAATAAGATCTGCGGTCTTAGGAATTGCTCTCGTTGACCGAGTACAAGGCTGGTTGATTGTGATATTCACATTCCAATCCTTTAGTCATACTAACTTTAGATCCACTCTAATCCAGTTGTGGAATCCCAAAAATATACTATTTGAAATATGGATATAATATTTATAAAATGACTTTTAAAAGAATATAATAATATATGTGATTATTTTATATTTCGGAAATGCATAACTATTATAAATAAAAAAAATAACATGGAAAAGAGGGAAAAGGTTGGTAACATATGCATAGTATAATTCCCAATTTAATATGTATTTACGATTCAAATCTATACTCAATCTATCAATACTAAACAAATAAGAAATTGAGTAGAGAACCTGACACCATTGTTGGGAAAACATACTGAAGTTGTCATTTCTCCGAACCGACTCCCAGAGAATCCATGTCTTACTTGCTCCAGAACCCCTGAGCCTATTTGCTAAACCACATGGATAAAATTTGATCAATGCATTGTGTATTTGCATCAATATATCAATCCCCCATCCATCCCCAGCCTCCTACTTGCTTGTTGGGAATACTATTTTATAGTATTTTTCCAAAGACTTAATCATTTATGAGCCTCCCTCTCTTTAGCACTCCACAAGGAGTCTTGAGCTGGTTTTGGGGAAGAAGCCTCTTTCATCACTTGATTTCTCACTTAGCAATTTACACCACTTGTCTTTTCCCCTTGTGGGTCAGCAAACACTATTTCAACAACTAGTTCATTTCTAATTCCTCTCAGTGTTTTAATTATTAAATAGAAATAATCCATTACATTCATTTTGAATTTCTTGTCAAAATATTTAAAAACAAATAAATATTCAAAGTAATAATAAATTACAATTATTTGGTGTATTACATACATATCCCCTTAAAGGATAACAACGTCCTCCATGTTATTATGTTAGACTTCATTATTCCATTAATTTATATTGAAATAGAATCGAATGATCATACTGCATAATACACTCAAATTCCCGAGTGGATTCCTCCGTACTAAGGTTCTCCCATTTCACCTTGACTTGTCTGATGGTATGGTTCCGAAGTAAACGCTCTCTCCTATTGAGAATAAGCTCTGGTTCCTCCTGGAAGTCTCCTATGGGTTCCACCTTTATAATATTCTAGTCAATCACATGAGTAGCATCATGAACATATTTCTTCAAAATGGAAACATGAAAAAACATTATGTACTTTTATTGTAGGTGGTAATTCTAACCGATATGCTACCGGTCCAAATTTTGCAAAAATTTCAAATGGGACGCAATACCTGGGTGCCAATTTTGAGTATCTTCCCAATCTTGGTGATATTTTCTTGGGTTCTACCTTTATGTAATCATGTTATCCTACATGGAACTCTCGAGAATTTCTTTTCAAATATGCATAACTCTTTTTTCTGTCTTGGGAAACATTCAAATTTATTTGTACCGGTTTCACCATTAATTCCATATCTTTCAATAATTCAGGTCCTAACATAATTAGTCAATGATACTACTCCAAGAAATTGGAGTGTTACACTTTTGTCTGTACAAAATTTCAAATAGATTCATTCCACCCGAAACTTGGAAATGCCAATTGTTATATGCAAATTCTACTGAGTGCAAGTAATCTTCCCAGTTACCAGGTTTATCCATTACGTATATTATGGGGATGTCTTCTAGAATTTGATTTACTATTTTAGTTTATCCGCCAGTTTAACGATGATATGTAGTGTTGAAATTTATTTGTGTACCTATTCCTTTAAACAAAGATTTCCAAAAATTTCCTATAAATTTTACATCTCTATATGAGATTACTTTTTTTTTTTTCCAAGAAAAAAAAGCGTAATTTTATTTCAAGCCGAGGCGATACAAAATTACATTCTATAGGTGCTGAAGCACAATCGAGACAAGACCATAGGTCTGCAGAAAAAATAATAAGAATATTACATAAGTATTCTAGGAGTTAGGGATTTTATAATAATCATCTAATTTCCCTTTCTTCCCTCTCTTCTTTGTTTTCACTTCTGTCCATCCCCCCAGCTGAGATGCAACGACAATCAATTCTTTACTCACCTGCTCCATAGCTGGCTGAACAGGCGATTTATCTTTATCTGATTCTGAAGTTTCGGATTCATGTGCACGCTTTGACCCGGTTAAGGATAAATCCTTTTGTGGCTCCATGATAGTTTCCTTACCCGCATTTGTTGGTTCTGATTGACGTGCCTCCACTGGTTCATCTATATGCACTGTTTCCTCTTTGTCCTCGTCTTGTTGTTGTTCTGCTGGTTCACTCTCCTCACTTTCTGAATCCTCATCAATAGAGGGAGCATAATCTGCCTGCCATGATTTCCTTTTTGGATGCATCCCCTGTTTCTTTTTGGGAAAACGTTTTGAAAGAGGGCACGAATCTTGTAAGTGTCCTGTCAAATGGAAAAATCTGCATCTAAAATCTCTATATGAGATTACTTCTTTAGGTACACCGTGCAATCTGAAAATTTATTTCATAAATATATCAGGAATCGTAACAGCCTTATAAGTAGATTTTACTAGAATCAGTGAGCTACTTTACTTAATTTGTCCACTACGTCCATTATTGAGTCGTGTTGTTTAATATTTTTAGGTAAACCTATTATGAATCCAAGTTGATCACTTCCCATTTCCATTCAGGAATGGGTAATGGTTGCAATAATCCTGTTGGACTTTGGTGTTCAACCTTTACATGTTGACATTCAAGGTAGTGTGTGAAATATTCTGCTACTTCTTTTTTTCATATTAGGCCATAATAAATCTTTTCTCATCGTAGCAATCATTTTCTGATATCTGGGGTGTCCTGAATATGGTCGTTTATGTAATTTGACCATAAAAGTTAATTTAATATATGTTGAGTTAGGCATATATAACCTACCTTTATGTAGTAATAACCCTCTTCGATTCAGAGTAAGATCTGTTTTTATTTGATTCCTTTCATTTTCTGTGGTATTTTCTTTTAGGTTTTCATACTCTATCAAAATTTCTTGCATTTAAAATTTATTTTCTAAATTTGATTCGTAGTTGCTTCTTGCATATAAAAAGTTTGCATGACAACTTAAAGCATCTACAACTTTATTCTCTTTTCATTTTATACGCTTTATTTGAAAATAAGTTTTGATTAGAAATGAAAACCACCTAGCTTGTATTCCCTAGCCTTTAGGTCTTGTTGTAGTCAATATTAAACGCACTTGCCGAATGCTAAGACACACGTATGCATGCTTAGAGATATGACGATAATATCTGGAGTACTACGTTACTTTTGACTTAGCTTTACGTTTGAAGAGATACGAAATAATTGAAAATATTAACAACTGAAAAAAACAAATATTTGTTTTCTAAGAAACTTTTTCACTATGTGTTTTACAGGTAACTTATCTAGGTTATATTTGTTTCATATTTGTGAATTGCAAAAAGAATTAACTTGTCTTCGTTATATCTAATTCAAGAATATTTGTTTCATAGTTGTGAATAGCAAAAAGAAGTAAAGTTATGTGATTTTGAATTTTGAATATTTAATTTTTAATTTGAATAAGTAAAATGCATCCAAGTGGTCCTAAAGATCTTTATTTTCACATCCAACATTTTCATTAAACAAAATAAGTGTGAAATATTCCTTTTCAGCACTCCTTTGGCTATTGAAGACCAAATTTTAAGAATTTTGGGTTTTTAGAGGAGCTCCTTTCCATAAAAATACTTTGGAGTTCCTTTAATTGAGACAACACCTATCATTATCATTCTGAGGAAACTTTGCTTTTTAAAATTGACAAAAGAGTCTTAAGCTAGACATTTAAGTTGTTAAATCTAGTAGGGAAATTTCCTCTTCTAAAATTTATTTTACACAACATACCTGGGTATCTCTTCTTAGTCCTATAATCCCAACAAAAAATTGTAACGACATTTAGTAATATCCAATGGTTTGTTTGGGGAAGGAACCAAAAGCAACCGTAAATGGGATTGGTAGCTTGATCATAGATTTGTCCACTGAAAAAACTTGGTGCACTAGGATTTTTAGTCCTAGAATCCCAACAAAAAATTGTAACAACATTTAGTAATATCCAATGCTTTGTTAGGGGAAGGGACCAAAGGAAACCGTAAATGGGATTGGTAACTTGATCATAGATTTGTCAATTGAAAAAACTTGGTGCACTAGGAATTAGGGATATATAAGTAGTGTCAAATGCCCATAAAATCTATAAATATGTTTTTTTTTACTTTATTATATTATTATTTTTTGTAACATTTAATGTTGGTTGCAACATCTTATAACCGTCGTCACATATATTCATACATGTAAGTTTAACTTGAATTGGTTATACGCTTGTTTGATAGGTTAATCCACTCATTGTGTTTCCTTCAAGTCCTGAAAACCTTCTTGCAATATTTCCAAGGTGATTTTTTTAGTTCTTTAGCTTTATTTTTAATGTTTTGGGTGTTAGGACCTAAGCCTAAACCTATGGCTTAGTCCTAGATACCCTTAAGGCTCATGCTAGTTGTTAAACCCACCCTTCACAAGTCATGTGTGGAAAAGGTGGTGACATGAGTAACTTGAATAAGCATTTAACCTATGACTAGAACCGTGTAAACATTCATGCCCAATATTAAGGTTTAATCCTAGCTCACGGGATTTCCTATCAACAATATTGTTTAATAAAGTTGACATGCAATTAAATAAGGGGGAGGTACAAGATGGGTTATGTCAGCGTTGAGGTTTTAATGGATTGTAATAATATTTGAATCCTTAGCCATGGATGCAAGTTGCCACTGCAACATGGCATATTTAATGGAAAGGCTTGTTTGTATGCATTGTTGTCTGAGAGGGATCTCGTCTCTCCACTTGTCATGATCTCATGCAATGGTTTTGCATAGGGTTTTATCATGTATTTATGTTGTCTAGAGGTTTTTTCTACATTCATTTAGTTTGTATGTTGTTCATGTGGAAGAGAAACTCAACCATTCATGGTTACGCTACAGATTCTTGGCTTTGTCTCCTTACGGTCTGATAAAGAAGATTTTTCTTCGGTTGAAGCTTGAGTATTACGTGAAGGTTTTTTATCAGAATGTTTAATGGTGAAGTGGTATCCATTACGACCTCGGGTTTTCTGGTGAGTTATGAATGGAATCTAGTCCTTCTTCGAGCTTTAGTAAAGGATTTGCAGCCTTCCTAGCTTACCCAGGTAAGTGAAGAAACTCCTCGAATTTCAATTTTGCAAGTTTAATTTTTTAAAGGGTTTAAAAGAAATCAGAGCTTAATTCTTGTCTTCCGTCATTGAGAAGGGAGAGGAGAAATAAGGGGTAAAAAAATAGGAGGATCCGACCCCTGGACCTCTCTGCATTCATAAGAGGTGATTTCCATCCTCAATCTATAAGTCTTATAAAAATGTTCAATTTGATTTTATGAAAGTAGTTTTTATAACTCTAAATTCTTAATGTACAGGTTGCTAATGAATCTTTGGGAGAACCTAGCTTCATTCTCAAGACCCATACTTCATTTCAAAAGGAAAGGGTTTATACACCATGTTTTTCCTTTTTCATTAAACTTGTTAGAGTTTATATTGCATATTTTCAACCATGCGCATTGTGGATTGCATGTTGTTAATCTTGGCTCGACGAGAGAGACAACAGAGTCACCTCCACTCAAGCCTCCTTCTCCTATGTATAGAGGTGATGGTTTTCATGTAATGTTGTTTGAATTACAAGAATAATTCATGACCCTACTACAAAAAATACTAACTCTACTTAGCCATTTTATGCATGTATCTACCGGAATGGTTAAGGAATTCGACTACACAAGTTGGATTTGTCAATAGTCAATATAATAAGAACCTTTTAGATTCAGTCTTGCAATGGTTTCCCATTGCTTGACAGTCCAAAAGTGGATAGGGATTTCACATCCACCATGAAGATAAGTTTTAATTTTATTTTTAAAACCCTTATGGATCTGTACTAGCTTATAACAAGGCTTCAGAGCCTCTCATGTTCCAATGTGTTTGATTTTACATACTATTTGGATGTACATTTCCTTTTTTGTTCTATACTTTGGATTCCAATAGATTGGCTTCATGCCATGCAAATGTTGATAGTTGGAAAACTTGGTTAAAATCGTATTTTAAGATCATTTTAACATGTTAAAGGAATACGTGGATTTCTAGTTATGCTTGGATTTCGTGATCCTATTGTTGTTTAAATGTTTCATCAGCTTGATCTAAACTCAGGTATTGATTCTTGAGTTCAAAAAATGTCCATTTATACTGTGTTATTGATTTGAAACAGATTTTCCCTAGTTATGTTTAATGTTGGGTTTATGATGCGGATCTATGAGCTGGACATGTATTGATTTACTTATAAAATACTATGTTGGAATAATTAGATTTGGTCCTAAACGAGTATGAATACCCAACTAATAGAGGTTGCATATTTGATTAATGTTGATTTAACACAGATATGGAGATTAATGATATAGTTTATTAAACATTGAAGAATCCTTTTGGATCTACTCTATATATCTATGAATATTTTATTCAATTATGAGTAATCTTTTCATTTAATGGTTGTAATATTTGACTTCTCAATGGGGTTATTCAAATTGTGGGTTTAATTTGTGAGTCCTTCTATAAATTGTTTGGTTAGCTACGATAATGAGATAGGTACTCTCAGAACATAGGTTTAATTGGAAGAAGTTATAATTAATAAAAACCTAGAACATAGATAAAATCTATGTGGATAACCTCGACTTCTAGGGGTATACGATTAGTTTTACAATGAATTATATCTATATAAATTTAAAATATATTAAAATAAAATGTGTAGACATAATTTAAAGTATTAGTAAGATCTACGGTATTAGGAATTTCTCTAATTGTTTGAATACTAGATTCGTTGATTGCGATGTTCACATTTCAATCCTTTAGTTGTACTAACATTAGATCCACTCTAATCCAGGTATGGAAGCCTAAACATAGACTAGTTGAAACATGTATATAATATTTATAAAATGACTTTTAAACTAAGATAATAATATTTGTGGGTCTTTTATATTCCACAAATGCATAACATTTATACTAAAACATAACATGTAAAATAGGAAAAAGGTTAGGAACAGACGCATAGCATAATTATCAATTATATATGTATTTAAGATTCAAATATATACTCAGTCTATCAATACTAAAAATATAAGAATTTTAGTAGGGAACCTAACACCACTGTCGTGAAAATAGAACTGAAGATTCCATCCCTCCCAACCAACTCCTAGAGCATCCACATCTCACTTTCTTCAAAACCCCTGAGCGTGTTCGCTAAACCCAAAGGACAAAATTTTATCAATGTTCCATCTCTTTGCATAAACAAATCTATTCACCGTCCATCTCCAACCTTCTGATTACTTGATGGACATACTATTTTATAGTATTTTTCCTAGTACATGGTCATTTATGACCCTCTTTCTCTTTAGCACTCCACAAGGAGTCTTGACCTGGTTTTGTGGAATATGCCTCCTTCATCACTTGAGTTCTCACTCAACAGTTTTGACCACTTGACTTTTCTCCTTGTGGGTTAGCAAACACTCTTTCAACAACTACTTCAGTTCTAATTCCTCTCAACGTTTTAATTATTAAATAACAATAATACATTACATTCAATTTGACTTTATTGTCAAAATATTTAAAAAATAATAAGTATTCCAAGTAATAGTAAATTAAAATTATTTGGTGTATTACATAAACCTCCCCTTAAAGGATAACACCATCCTCGATGTTATTATTTTTCTGTCTTCATTCTTCCATTATTTCATCTTGAAATAGAATCGTATATTCTTGCCACATATTACTCTCCAATTCCCAAGTCGGTCCCTCTGGACTAAGGTGCTTCCACTGCACCTTGACTTGTCTGATGGTGCAATTTTAGAGTAAAAGTTCTCTCCTGTCGAGAATACACTCTAGTTCCACCTGTATAAAATTCCATTCAATCACATCAATATCATCATGAACATATTTTGTCAGAATGGAAACATGGAAAACATTATGTATTTTTATTGTAGGTGGTAATTCTAACTAATATGATATCAATATGACTTTTGCCAAAATTTCAAATGGCATGCAATACCTAGAGCCAACTTTGAGTCTTTTCCCAATATTAGGGAGCTTTTCTTGGATTTTATCTTCATGTAGACATTTTCTCCTACCTGGAACTCTCGAGGAGTTCTTTTCAAATATGCATAACTCATTTTCCTATCTTGGGAAACCTTCAAATTTTAGTGTACATGTTTCACTGTTAATTCCATATCTTTCAATAATTTAGTTCCTAACATTAATCTGTGAATTGGAATACTCCAAGAAATTGGATTGAACATACACTTTCGTTCATATTGAATATGAAATGGACTCATTCCAACCAAAATTTGGAAATTTCAATTGTTATAAGAAAATTCTACTAACTGCAAGTAATCTTCCCACATACCAAGTTTATGCATTACGTACATTCTAATCATGTCTTCTAGAGTCTGATTTACTTTTTCAGTTTGTTCATCATTATGAGGATGATATGCAATGCTGAAATTTATAATTTTTTCCTAGTCCTTTAAACAAAGCTTTCCAAAAATTACATGTAAATTTTAGATCTCTATATGATATTACCACTTTAAATTCACCGTGCAATCTAAAAATTTATTTCATAAATATATCAGCAATGTTAACAACCTTATAACTATATTTTTCTGTAATAAAGTGAGTTGATTTACTTAATATATCCACTACGACCATGTTTGAGTCATGTTGTTTAACATGCTTTGGTAAATCTGTTATGAATCCAAGCTAGTCACTTCCCATTTCCATTCTAGAATGGGTAATGGATGCAATAATATTGATGAATGTTGGTGTTCAACCTTTACCTGTTGACATTCAATGCAGTGTGCTAAATATTATGCTACTTCTTTTTTTATATAAGTCACATAATAAATCTTTTCTTGTCATGGTAATGTTTTTTTAATATCCTGGGTGTCCTGACTAAGGTCGTTTATGTAATTTGTCCATAAGAGTTACTTTAAGGTCGTTTATATAATATACCTTTATGTAGTAATGACCCTCTTCTATTCATACTAAGATCTGTTTTTATTTGATTCCTTTCATTTTCTGCAGTCTTTTATTCTAGGTTCTTATACTCTTTATCAAAATTTCCTAGATTTAAAATTTTATTTTCTAAATCTGATTCATAATTGTTGCTTGCATATATCAGGTTTTTGTGACAACTTAAAGCATTAGCAACTGTTATAGCAGATTTCACCACTCTAGGTGAATCACACTTTGTATGGCCTTCCCCTATCCCGCTGCAGACTCCTTAGACCCTATGGACCAATTTTTGTCCTTTGATGTTTCCTTGATCATCCCTAAAAACATATGAAAAATGATATACGTGACTTTTAAACCTATAAGCACATATATACATGGGTTTGACCACTAAAACCGCGTACATCGGGATGTGTGCATAATCCAAATCCTTTTGGAGTTTTCCTTGACATGGATCCAACTCATTTGACTCTTGGCCTTCTCTATGCCTTGAGATCGCTCGGATTTGACCTTTCATTACCCCTTTGAAAAGCTATATAAGGAACCCCTTGGTACATTGAAGGCATAAGAGAGAATTGAGAGAAAAGAAACTATAGTCCATTGTTGCTGAAACTTATGCTTGAGTTTGCATCCCTTTGTCCCTTGGAGCACTAGTGTGTTCTTCCCAAGCTTTTCTTTTGCTTATGAGCTTGCTATCGAGAGATGGAGGATTAAGGTGGTGGAGGCCCAAGTGGGGGATTCAGTTTATCCGGTTCGCAGACGTGCCGTCAGAGGTTGTACCTTGTAATCTCCGATTTATATTAATAGAAATATATTTTCCTGTCCAATAATGTGTGTTTGAATGAATATTTTATCCATGGGATTATGTCAAATGCTTGTACATTATTGATTATATATGCTAGAATAGATCTAACACCATGATATATAGAATGCTTGTATTGTTTACTTGTTGTTTAGGAAGTAACAGATCAATTCAAGCTGAATATTGGAAAGCTCAATGGGGATCTACTTCAACCGTCCGGAATAAGGTATGAGGTCTGATCCTTTAGTGTTAGACATTTAATTTCTATTGCATATTGCAAAGGATTGATTTCTGGATTCAAGCTATCTTTTGTGGTACCCCAAGCCATAGGAATTTCTCTCCATAACAGAATTGGCGACTCTGCTGGGGAGTTCCTAGAAGTTGTCCTTTGAGGGTTGTTTTCTCGGCATTCAATGAATTTGAATTGCTCTTTCTCTCTTGTTTTTGTGTTGGGTATGGGGGAATGTATGCCTGGTAGAGTCTGATTGGTGTGAAGTTTGTCTCAGCCTGTCTGTTTGCCTTGATTTTATGCACCTTTCTTCCTGTACGCGTGTTTTTGACTTACATTCGCATATACACACGGTTTCCCCTGCGATTTCCGCATATACACGCGGGTTTACTGCGAACAGTCGCATATGCCCTTGATTTTGCCTTTTTGGGGAAGATAGTTGGTTTTTGGGTGAATTCTAATATTTTCTGAGTCTCCTTTGGCACTGCCTGGGTCTACTTAGACCTCTGTTTCTGACCAGAAATGTTTTTTTAGGCTAAATTTTTCTTTTTTAAGAAGGTTCTTGTCATGGCATTTTCGATTTTTTGTTTGAGATTAGTGCATTAGAGTTATTTTACCTTAGTGCTTTTCTTAAGTGCTATTTGGGTTTGCTTGCAAAGTCTAGGGGTCATAGGATCATTCTTTTGCTTTTTGCATCTCTGTTATTTTCAAAAAATCCAAAAACATTTGCTTATCATCATGCATTGCATTTTGCACTTTGCATTGTACTTGCACTAGATTTGCTTTGGAGTACTAGTTAGGACTTCATATAGGAAAATTTGCATTTATCATTTGAAGAATAATTATGCATTTCACGTATTAGCATACCCTGTTTTCATGGACACAATGCATTTGCATTGATTGTTAGGTGTGCATTTTACTTCATGTTG
Source organism: Pseudotsuga menziesii (assembly GCA_001517045.1). Classification (NCBI taxonomy): domain Eukaryota; kingdom Viridiplantae; phylum Streptophyta; class Pinopsida; order Pinales; family Pinaceae; genus Pseudotsuga; species Pseudotsuga menziesii. Next base: position 49,233 of record LPNX010089437.1, on the reverse strand, counting down.
TGTCATAACACCATTAGTTGCACGATCATGTCCCTTTTTTGGGTAATAAAGCCAACTAAAATCAACGCTAAATAAAATGAATTACACTCTTTTCTTTTCTAGGGTGCACCAACAAGCTTAGGTTTTAGGATCTTGGAATAGTTCATTGTAAGTCAATTCTCCAAGATCACTAAACAACAACATCCAAGTGTCTGTCTAGGTGAGTGTGTGAAATCCTTGGTATAACCAGTGTTTCTCAGGATCATCCTCTCAAAAGGGAGTTAAGCACGAGGTAGTGTGAGCGGTTATTGATTGGGATGACCCCTAGTCATAACTGAGTAGCACCAGATATATTTCCAGGATTGTATTCATATCTGGGGGCTCTTTCAAGAGTTTCGGGATTTGCTACCTTGCCCATATGGTCAATCTCGCCTGCAACTGTCCCCCTGAGCATTGATTATATTGAGGTGACCTTAGTGGCCTTACCTAGGATATCGAGGGGGTACTTTGTAGGGGTTATTCTACAGGTGTCTCGGCTAGGCTGGGGTCGAACAGCACAGTCGCTTTACACGTTGAAGCTGAGGGCCACAATAATTGGTTACGTACCTCCGCTTGTTGTGTATGGGAGTCTCAAGCCTCTCCTAGGCGAGACATACTTGCTTCATTTGGGGGCTCACTTATCCAGCCCTTGTTTTCTTACATTTGGATTTAGATTTTATTAGTGATTGCTCTGTGCATGATAGTTGGCCTAGGGTTTACATAAATAGAAAGTCTTTGCTATTTTTTGAGTCATTGTGGATTTGAGTGTGGTTCCTCGTTGTTCTCATCGTTTAGCAGGACTTTCGCCTTCTACTTCTCCTCCTCCTTTGGGAGAAAGACCTAGACATTCTAGGCGGACTATTTCACACATTGATTCACACACCATGGGAGACCATTTAGAGGATATTCCTGAACCACCTCCTCCCATTCGTGTAGACGATGGGGAATTTACTCCTACTTATGATCCTTCACCTGACTTAGCTGAGTTAGGTCCTGTGATTTCTAAGATAGGAACCTTGCACGATAGGCCTACTCACTCTAGCTCTGATTTCCCATTGAGGTGTTACTAGTATGGAATGTCGAAGGACACTGATACTCATTTTGAACCTTCCAGCACTAGCTACAGTAGTTATGCTACGTCTGGTTTCCCTACACATGATTTGACATTTCATGTCGAATCCAATTTCGAGCCTAACACTATGCCTGGGGGAAATCTCATTCCTTACCATGCGAAGAGGTTTGGGAGCCCTAGTCACATTGCACCTTCCATCCCCGTGGTGGAAGCTACATCGTATCTCCCTCCTAGGTCTAGGGTTAGTGATCTAATCAGGATACCAGATCCGAGACAAGTAACGATAGGTGGTAGTACATATATTATTACTCAGATTCCTTCGTCCTCGGTCCCTAGTTCTTCAAATGTACATCCTCCACCTTATTCATGTGGTCCTTCGAGCCGGTATATGGCTACGAGTCAGGTCCGTATTGCGGTTACTAGACCGATTGTGTCTCAAGTTCACATACCGCCCGCTGCTTCAGGAGGCTATGTTCATGCTTCTAGAGGTAATCTTGCTACTTCTAGAGCATATATCCCTACTTACGGAGCGTATCTTCCTACCTACAGAGTGTCTCATGGGGCATCGCATGTGATGACCTATGGACCTTATTATGGGATGCAGTATGGACAGGTTTCTTCACCTTATGGAGGTGGGTATCAACAACCTGATTACTCTCCTAATTATGGCTTTGTAGCTCCTACTAGTCAAGGTCCACCATACTATGGTACTTCCACGCCACCCTATAGGGTCAGATGGGAGGAGGACACTATGGCCAACGCCATGGTGGTAATCAACCCTATATAAACCAGGGAGCGGTCCATCGACCTCATCATCCTAGGCTCCCTTTCCTTGCGACACTTAATCTTCCTAACTTATCAAGACTGACGAATGATCCTGTGGCTCATGACCCGGATTGGCCAGCTGTCCCTACCAAGCTTCCTTCAGACATACCTAAGATCGAAGGCAAACCAGGAGAGGATCCGAGTGAACACGTTACTATGTTTCACTTATGGTGCTCTTCGAATTCATTACATCAAGACTCAATCTATTTGAGACTATTTCAATGCACCCTCATAGGGCCTGCTGCGAAATGGTATATAGAGTTACCTAAGGGAGCTTTCGCTTTGTTCGACGACCTTGCGATGACTTTTCTTAATCACTTCTAGCTACCAGTGCACTATGACGTTGGTACTGAACTCTTGTCGACATTTCAGCAATATAAAGCCACACATATTTCTAATCATATTCAAGAGTGGCCTAGATAGAAGAGATTAATTAAAGATTTTATACCACCGAAATTCCTTCTCGAGTGGTTCCTCAAGTCGTTATTGCCATATATAGCAAAGGATGTTTCCACATCCGGAGTGCAGAATGAGGAACAAGTGATTTTTAGGGCACAGGAACTGGACTTGATCTATGCTCAGTTCGGTTTGTTGTATGAGATTATTCCCAATACTCCTCGTTCCAGTTTCGATCCCAAAGTCAAACCTGGACCACATGCCGATGGCATTATGGGTTGTGCAAGTGCGAAACCTGCAGATTCGGTTGCAAAACAAGTTAGTTAATTGTCACTCAACCAATCTACTTCAGGACAAGCTATGGCTTCGTCTCAACCCGCCCAAATGGGGAATGTACTTTTTGTGCAATCGTCAGACTAGAAGGGTAACCAGCAGCCCGAACGGAATAGAAAAAAGGGTAAAAATAATAATCAAAATGGTTGGAATAAGAATGAGAATGCTAACAATAGTGACAAGAATGGTAGAAATGCTAGGGGGGGCAAGCAAGTGAAACGTAAGGTTAATTTCCCTTGCAAGCTATGTAAGGATGATCACCTCACTTACTTGTGCCCTCGGATTGAAGAAGCTTCAGGATTCTTAGCACAAGGCCCAGCTGTGCTAACTAACCCTTTACCACATAATCAAAATATGAACTCAAAGTCCCATGACTAGTCTAGTGATGATGATCCACTGGAGGGTAGTGGTCGTGGGTGCATTAACATGGTTCGTGCTGCAAAAGTTGTGACTCGTGCGAAAGATTATAGTTCGTCACAACCCAGCCCAGGAAAAGAGCCTGATCCACCAGGGTCCCCTTTGCGCATTGAGAAACATACGGATAAACCTGAGGCTACACCTCGCATTCCTAAGGGAGTCCTTAAGCATTCAGGGCATAATCCAAATGCCTGAGTAGCCCAGAATTATTCAGTTGTCAAGGATTTGGGCCATACTCCTTGTGTGATGTCTGCATTGGAAGTGCTTCAGAGTTGTCCTTCGCAAAGGAAGGTGTTGATTTCTACCCTTGGTGTGAACGATGATGATTTTTCCTCTGTGATCAAATTTGAAACCGTAGGAATTCAGCCTCGCTTTCCCTACTATGTGTCTCTTTTGGTGCACGTAGAATGTCTTGGTATGACCTTCAAACGTACTATGATTGACGAGGTCACTGCTGCTTCTGTGATGTCTTTGTCCTGTTGGAAGGGTCTCGGTTCTCCTGACCTGTCTAAATCAGCGACTATGTTAACTGCGTTCAATGGGAGATCTTTTAGGCCGCACGGCATCCTTCCTTCCCTTAAAGTCCGTTTGGGGGGGAAGACTGTTACGATAGAGGTTGAGGTGGTTGATGCACCCGTTGACTATAATCTCTTGCTGGGTAGGAACTGGATGTACAGTATGCAAGCCGTTGCTTCTTCCTTGTTCCGCGTTGTATGCTTTCCACATAACAGGAAGATCGTAACGATTGATCAAATGACATTCAAGGATCTGTCTGTTACCGCATCCTCAGGAGCTTCGATCCTGATCGTTGAGCACTCTCAGCTGGAAACTGGGAGTGTGGGTGTAGGCATGTATCCATCCCTCATGGGAATCTTTAGTTTTCTTGCATCGATCCTCATGATAGGATCTAGTTTCGATGAGGCTTCGACTTCTACGACATCAGTGTCTTTTCGCACGAGTCATATGGAAGACCCTTGGATTATTCCTACACCGATTACTTCGAGTGAGCCTATCGAGATGAGCGTGCCGTTTCCTGCAGCCATGATAGCTTATCAAGCTAATCTCAAGAGTTTTGTAGAGCCTAGTCCTTCCTCTTCACGGATGGAGGAGGAAGACTCGTATGTGCTGTCGACATGGGCAGTACAGTCTTCTCATGCCGACGACTACCTTGATATGGTTTTCCCTTTGGATGAAGCAATTATTGAGGCTATGTCAGGAGTTGAGCCACCATGGGAGGAACTTCATCATAGATCGTACTTTCTTCCAGAGCTTGACCGTTTGGAGCGTGAGGATTTTAGGGTGGTTCTTAGTCAGAGAGTTGGTAGTCCTATGGTTCCATTAAGCTCTCCTGGTCTGATGGCTAATGGAAACATGGCAAACATATATTCAACGATTCCTATCAACATCTCTTGCAATCCTGGCACGATAGAGAATGTCTATATTGGGGAGGAATGTTCCCATGCTGAGATTCTGGAATATACCAAGCTATTCAAGGAATTCCATGATATTTTTTCTTGGTCTTATGACGAGATGCCAGGTATTGACCCTCGTATTGTCGAGCAAGAGATTAATACTTAACCCAATGCTAAGCCTGTTCGACAACGTTTACGTGCGGTGAATCCTAGGAAAGCACCTGCCATTAAGGTAGAGATAGAGAAACTGTTGAAAGCCAGTTTCATCTATCCCATTCCCTTGATGAAGTGGGTTTCAAACCCCGTTCCGGTGGATAAGAAGCAGGGAGCGATCCGCATATGCACTAATTTCCACGATTTGAATCGTGCCTATCCTAAGGATAGCTTCCCCACACCATTTATAGATCATATTTTGGATGAGTGTGCGGGTAGCGAGGTATTCTCCTTTATGGACGGCTTTTTCGGGTATAATCAGATACATATTAAACCTAAGGACCAACATAAGACTGCATTTATTTGTCCTTGGGGAACGTTCGCATATCGAAAAATGCCTTTTGGCCTTAAAAATGCTGAAGCTACATTTCAGCGAGCAATGACCTTGATTTTCCACGATCTCAAGTCAATTATCGAGGTATTTTTGGATGATCTCGCTGCTCATTCTCGTATGAGAATGCGTCAACCCTATCACTTGAGATTGGTATTCGAAATATGCAGGCACTATTCAGTTAGATTAAATCCTCATAAGTGGATATTTAGCGTGAAGTCAGGTCATTTGTTAGGATTCATCGTTTCGAAAGAAGGTATAAGAGTCGACCCTTTGAAGGTTGAGGCAATACTTCAGTTGTCTCCCCCAAGGAATATTCGTCATCTTCAGTGTTTGCAAGGCATGGCAAACTTCTTATGAAGATTTGTTGTCAACTTTGCGAATTTGACTAGAGGCTTCATGCGTCTCTTGAAGAAGGATACTCCCTTTTATTGTGATGAGCGAGCCCAGGAGTCCTTCGATGCACTCAAGTGAGCCCTAGCATCGACCCCGGTGATTAGTACCCCAGACTATATCCATGATTTCTTATTATATGTGGCCGCGTCTTTAGAGACGATTGGTATGGTCTTGGTTCAAGAGGATGAGGAGCTCCAAGAGCATGTCATATATTATCTAAGCCAAAACCTTATTGACGCAGAGATACGTTATTCTCATGTCGAGAAGCTTGCTTTAGCTACCATACATGCAGTTCAGCATTTGAGACATTATATTCTCCTTCGCTAGACCTTGGTTGTGGCCCATGTCAATCCATTTCAATTCGTCCTCACCCGAAGGATGATCGAGGGAAAGTATAATAAATGGATTTTCATTCTGCAATAATTTGATCTCGAGTTTGTTTCAGCAAAATTGAAGAAGTCTTTAATCTTTGCAGAGCTTATATCGGATTTTTCGAGCAAGGCCAAGGAGTTGGTTTGTGAAGATACGTTTCTTGATGAACACATATTCTTAATATCTACGTTAGACCCATGGTATGGGGATATCATAATATATTTACAAACACTGAAGACCCCTACTCACCTCTCGCAAGATGAACGACGACGATTGCGTCACGTCTCTAAGAACTACCTCATAGTGGACAATACTTTATACCGCCATGGGGTAGATTCCATTTTACGATGTAGTTTAACTCATGACAAGGCTGAGGTTGTGCTGAATGATTGCCACGGAGGGGCATGTGGTGGTAATTTATCTGGGCTTTCTATAGCTCAAAATATTTTGAGAGCGGGTTATTTCTGGCCATCGATCTTTAAGGATTGTGTTGATGCGGTCAAGAGGTGCTACCCTTGCCAAGTGTTCACACGTAATATGCGCTCAAAACCTGCCCCATTACATCCCATTATCATCGCCGGTCCCTTCACTAAGTGGGGGCTCGAATTTATGGATTGCAACCCAGCTTCGACTGGGGGGCACCATCACATTATAGTGGCTGTTGATTATTTCATGAAATGGGATAAGGCTATGCCTACAGTAAAATATGATGGTGAGACAGCTGCTCACTTTTTATTCAACCAAATTATTGCTCGGTTTGGGATTTCAAAAGAGCTTGTCACTGACCATGGCTCGCACTTTCAGAACAGTATGATGGAAGAGTTGGCATCGAAGTTAGGGTATAATCAAGAGAACTCCTCTTCTTACTACCCCCAAGTGAATGGACAGGTAGAGGTAGTGAATAAATCACTCAAATCCATTCTCGAATGAACCATCACACAAAGCAAGAAAAATTGGCACATTATGTTATATCCTGCTTTGTGGGCATATCGAACCGCTATTAAGACTGCCACTAGTTTTTCTCCATATCAGCTTGTACATGGAGTGGAGTCGATATTGCCGGTTGAATGTGAAATTCCTTCGTTCAAGCTAGCTGTGGAACTCTTACCAGACACTTCACCTTTGGAGGAGCGTTTAGTTCACCTTGAGCAACTCGATGAGCAGCATCGGGATGCCTTGGTGGCTCTAGAGATTAATAAGCATCGCGTTAAGGTCCAGTACGATAAATCTATCCATCCAAGAGTGTTTAGTGAAGGAGACTTGGTCCTTTTGTGGGATCAACTGAAAGAACCCTTGGGGGCAGGGAAATTTAATCCTACGTGGCGTGGTCCTTACATGGTCAAGCGTGTGTTAGAGAAGGGTGCTTATGAGTTAGTGGATTATGAAGGAACAGCTTTGGTGAAGCCTTGAAATGGGCTCTATCTCAAAAAATAATATGCATAATCTTTAGCCAAGGCTGCTTGTTGTATATTATTGTACAGCTTTGCATAGTTAGGTCTTTTTCTTATCGTGATCGGGTTTGTGATTAGTTTCTGTTTCTTTTGGCAGATCTCAATGGAATATTCCACCTACATAGGATTCGTGGATGGTGCAAACCGTCACACTCAACACTCAGCCTATGCTGCTTGGGTGATTTATACTCCTATGGGTTAGGTACTGTCTTCAGGAGGTGTATGTCTACGGCCATGTTCCAACAATGTTGCTAAATATAGCATCATTATTGAGATTCTACGAGATGCCATTCTACATGGTGTTCTATCTCTTTAGGTACGTATTGATTCGGAGTTAGTAGTGTCATAACTCAATGGTTTGTACCATGTTAGAGATCCGACATTATTGACAAGATTCTTATGTGTGAGATTGTTAGAACGGCAATTTGACAATATAACATATATACACATTCCAAGAAATAATAATCAAGTTGCTGACTCATATGCTAACTACGTGTTAGATTGGCATTTGTTTAATTCATAATAAATTAATCACAAACACAATTTTTACACATGTAAATAAATAAATCGATCACCATAAAACTTTTTATACATAAAAAATGTGATAATACATAGTGTCATGATACAAAATTGGGGCTTTTAAGCCACCATCATATAATACACGATCGTACAAAATGTATACACTCCCAGGTGTCTAATCCTATGGAGGAGGAGGAGGGTTGTGATCATGGAATGTCACTATAGCTCTAGCTAGCCGTCAAAATAAATGCACCCATGCGTGTGGTACACCCACCACCTGCCGCTGCATGGCCTCAGGCAAGTCCTCAACTTGCGCCATGGGAACTCTATGAGTCAGTCTCACAAAGTTGGTATGAATGCTCTGGAGCATTTTCTCTGCATCCACACCCGTGATGTCATCTCCTCTTCCCCTCCGTCTATGACGAGGGAAGCCCTCTGGCTACCATGGTCCCACATCTACACATAAATGGTAGATGTCACTATGTATTGTCGTGCAAAAACATGTCGTTTTGATTCCATAAAATCAAGAAAATATAAAAAAATTCAATAACTCAAAAAAATTAAAAAAGAGTGAGGATCGAGATTCGTTACCTATATCATTGTATCCCAATCCTAGTGGCAATGGCATGTCTGGGTCCCCCCAAAAATCTATCCCTGCATAGGGGTGGTCATCAATGGAAACTATCTGTCGTCGCCACCATGGAAAGAAGTCAGCTGGATATGGGTTGGCCACCCTACCACCCCCCAGTCTGCGCATAGCATCTTCCCAATGTTGTTGGGCCGGATCTCGAACCCCATGGAGAGGAACGTCCACTCTAGAGCTCAATCCTAGAACACGCTCGAAAAAAAACGTGCTCAAGATACTGCTGAACCTGAAGTTCCGCACCCTGCCTGCCTTACACTCACTGAGCTGGTGTTTCATGTTGCTCAGTAGTGTAGTACTCCAGTCATAGATAGTGGGTCTCATGCACTCCACTGCATAGAACATCAAAGGCCGCGAGGCTTGGTGGAGTGATGCTAAGCTGACTATCCTGCCCAGTGTCAATAATATGGCCTTTAGGCCCAGCACCTTTATAGCATTGGTAGGGACCTGACTCCCCACCTTCTCGGTGTCTGGATAACAGTACACTGCAATGTACTCGTCAATAGTTAGGCCACCCCCTGGCCCACCATGGGAACGAAGGTTCACCACCTCCCCTCATCTAAAAAGCCCTGTGATAAAGTATATGTGCTCCACCTCTATGGTGAGGGACATCCCATCAATATGAAAGGACTCTGATTCTGGATCCCAATAGTCTACCAACATCTGTAGCAGTCTTGGTTTGGCCCTCAAACCCCCAAGACACCAAAACTTATAGAGTCCGCATGCACAAAGATCTTGTTGAGCCATTAAGTCGACCCTTACTGCTTCCTCTACTTCACCATGCTCACGCTCTCTCCACTCTAACACCATCCTGCAAACGAAATTGGAAATTTGCCCATCAGTTTAGTGAAAAATCATATGCGTGGCCTCATACGCGACTGTTTTGAAAACAACCGCATATGTACGTGGGTTTGAGACCATTTTTCATGTATATCCATCCCTATACGGGGAAAAAGCCTCAATTTCCGCATGGGACGTAGCACTCATTTTGGGATGGCCTAAAAAACTCATTTGACCATGAAAATCTATAAAAAGTATATCAAAATGCAAGAGGAGAGTATGACTAAATACCTGGAAGAAACGGTTGTGAATTCCGCTGGCTGGATCTCCTAGAATTTGCAGTTGAAAATCATAGCTCAAATGGGTAAAAGTTTCAAATGATTTATATTTTTTACTATTTATAGAAAGAATTTCAAATATTTGAAAATTTTTACCCCCTTTCCTATAGTTTCGACATTTTCTAACCATTTTGGACCTTTTTTCACATAATTGGCATTGTAGAAGACCTTTTTTTAGTGATGTTTCAGCCATTGGATTGACCCATTCGTGTCGATCTCCGGTATCATATCTAAACTGGCATATAGGTTAGGTTTCACCACCTTTTTCATTTTGCATGACCTTGTGACCATATCACCATGACCTTAGGTACGAACCCACTCTATTATGTCACGAAACCTTCTTGTTGCTTTAGAAGTGGCATGATACGAGTGGTAGAGCTTCACCTTACATGGGTACCCTAGTTAGCACCTTATTTGCATTTGGTGCCCATGCCGATGGTTTCTCCTTTAGGGTGTGGGAGTCCATTGTATAGGACTGCCATGACATTTCGCAAGAGCCTCATACTCCTCTTGATCTTATGCTGGCCTATTTCCCTCAGGACTCCCTCATGTCAAGTTGTGAATGCATTATCATGAGCTTTGCCTGCCTTATTGAGCTTTATGCCAGCTCCCTTGACATTGCGTTTCAGCCATATAGCCCGAGCTTGTCTCATATCTAGCCATGAAGAGCCATTTTTTATATCCTTCGCAGCTTGATTCCCTTTTTACCGGGAGGGGATTTTCCCCCGAGTGTCGATATCCTACACATGTATCGTTGCATTGAGCATAGGTATGTTCCACTGCTTGGAACTAGTTTGTTTTCCCTTGTGACACTCGACTCCTCCTAGTTTGTAACTATAAAGCTAGTTTATTCTTTTTTGAAGCTTTTCAAATAACTAAAAAAGTCCAAAAAAAAATCAAAAAACCAAAAAGTTGGATAAGGAAAGATGTTATCTTTGGCAGCTGTCGAGTCGTGTCGCCTTCGAATAGAGCACTGTATATCACATCCATTGGTTGGGTTATAGTTTGACTTTAGGAGATGTACTCATTTATCTGATTTTATCTCCACCAACTGGTTAAGCTTCCAGTCCTTATGGAGCCTCTGTTGATGCCTCCTATGTTACAGAGATGTCCCAGTTTGTATATTGAGTCTATGCTGCCTTCATTCAGTCACCATACGCTGTTATGCTCTTGTTCAAAGGAAGTTGAAACCTGATTCGACCATTCCTCAGTTATCTTGACTTTGCATGTCGGCCATTCCCGGTACAGTTACTGGTTTGTGCACTTTATGATTGAGTCCTTCCACATTATACAGCTTTGTTGAATACCTTGTGTTGGATGATGGGGGATGCCTTAATTCCCTCCTTCCATCGGATTTCATCCCATCGACTTCAGATCATTTATTCTGGGATTGGAGTCTAGAGTCATTTTGAGTGCCTTAAGACTTGCATTCATCAGTGGCAGTTTCTCTCACCATCGACAGTTTCTTGGGAATACATCAATGTCCCCTGATCGATTGACCCTTTCAAGTGTTCGACCTCAACAAATTTATTCACACTTGTTAGTTTGCACTCTAGTACCTTGATTCCCATTTTCATTATCGGTGGGTGATCTCGCGTCTGTTAACGGTATACATTAATGACCGATAATCAGACGATGGACTACTATGTTCATCCTCGACACCTCTATTCGCATAGTAGGACATGTACTCATAGCGGTTTGTGTAGAAGACTTTCCAGATTGGTGGCATCTCTTATATGCTACCTCCTTGATTGTTCCATTATTCATGAGATTTCAGCTCTCGTGACTTGATTCCAATATATGTCAGATATTTCCAGCCACTATGGAGATCTTGATCTATTATATATCTTCAGCCATTTTGGAGATCATGGTCCTTTGTATATCTTCACCATGGAGATTCTGACCTATGTATGTTGTACGTGGAAATGACCACATATGTGATATCATGTATTATGCCTATTCATGGTCATTGTACTCTTATGTATCCGGGACTGCTATATGTATTTGCAGTTATATGCAGAGTTGTATTATTGTACTATGCTGATTGGGTGGCTGGTCTTCCATTTGGGATCCTTCATCACTCCACTTCTGGAATGGACTTATAATGTATTTCGGCCATCGTATGACCCCTCTGACCTCACACATTAGGGGGCATTTGTTATAGCGGATTTCACCACTCTAGGTGAATCACACTTTGTATGGCCTTCCCCTGTCCTGCTGTAGACTCCTTAGACCCTATGGACCACTTTTTGTCCTTTGATGTTTCCTTGATCATCCCTAAAAACATATGAAAAATGATATACAGGACTTTTAAACCTATAAGCGCGTATATATGCGGGTTTGACCACTAAAACCGTGTACATCGGGATGTGTGCATAATCCAAATCCTTTTGGAGTTTTTCTTGACATGGCTCTGACTCATTTGACTCTTGACCTTCCCTATGCCTTGAGATCGCTCGGATTCAACCTTTCATTACCCCTTTGAAAAGCTATATAAGGAACCCCTTGGTACATTGAAGGCATAAGAGAGAATTGAGAGCAAAGAAACTATAGTCCATTGTTTCCAGAACTTATGCTTGAGTCTACATCCCTTTGTCCCTTGGAGCACTAGTGTGTTCTTCCCAAGCTTACCTTTTGCTTATGATATTTCTATCGAGAGATGGAGGATTGAGGTGGTGGAGGCCCAAGTGGGGGATTCAGTTTCTCTAGTTCGCAGGCGTGCCGTCAGAGGTTGTACCTTGTAATCTCTGATTTATATTAATAGAAATATCTTTTCTTGTCCAATAATGTGTGTTTGAATGAATATTTTATCCATGGGATTATGTCAAATGCTTGTACATTATTGATTATATATGCTAGAATAGATCTAACACCATGATATATAAAATGCTTATATCGTTTACTTGTTGTTGAGGAAGTAACAGATCAATTCAAGCTGAAGATTGGAAAGCTCAACGGGGATCTACTTCAAGCGTCCGAAATAAGGTACGAGGTATGATCCTTTAGTGTTAGACATTTAATTTCTATTGCATATTGGAAAGGATTGATTTCTAGAGTCAAGCTGTCTGTTGTGGTACCCCAAGCCATAAGAATTTCTCTCCGTAACAACGACTTTATTCTCTTTTCATTTTATATGTTTTATTTCAAAATCAAATTCGCTTATAAATGATAACCACCTAGCTTGTCTAGCATTAAGATTTTGTTGATCAAACAAGTACTTTAAACTTATATTATCCGACATTAGTAAGAATCTTCTTCCTGATAAGGTAGTGTCGCCACATCTTTAGTGAATGTATGATGGCAGCTGGTTATAGGTCATGAGTAGCATAATTCTTCTTGTGTTCTTTTAACTTCCTAGACTCGTAGGCTATGACATATTTTTCTTGAAATAGTACTCCATTTAAAACTTCTTTACATGTGTTGGTGAATACGGAAAAATATTTAGAAGGATCATCAATTTTTAAGATAGTAGTTGTGGTTAACAAATGTTGTAGTTTATTAAAAAATTCAGTACATTTTTCTCTCCAATCAAATTTATACATTTCTTTTGTAAGGAAGTTATGGGGTATGCTATTTTAGAAAGCCCTTCAATGAATTTTCGGTAGTAGCCATTAATCCCCCATAACATTCTTCTGTCTTCTATAATGTATCCTATTAAACAAAATGTGAAAAGATTCATGGAATCTTTTGTATTTTGGGCATAAATTTTTTCTCGTAACTCATAGTTGGGTGGAATTTGAACCATTGGAAAGGAATTGAATTATCTACAAATTTTATATTTTAACTTATTCCTAATTCCTTACCATTTGTCTAAGGCAGGCGTTTGAGTTATGAAGTATCTTTTAAAATATGCTTTGTTACTAAAATGGCTGCCCCAGACAAACGGTAAGGAATTAGGAAACACTGAAAACAGAAAAGTTGTAGAGAATTTCAATAAATTTCCAATGGTCCAAAGTACGCCCAATTACGAGTTACAAGCGATAATTTATGCCCAAAATACGAAATATTCTTGGAATACTCTGGTCTTTTTTCAAGTAGGATACATTTTGAGCAAAATAACCCATGAATGATCTTATGTCGGTCACATTATTTGGAAAATGTAATTTAGTGATAACTTTAATCTTATCGAGATCGACTGATATCCCATCTTAGACACCACATTCCATAGATACTAAATTCTATCCTTAAAGAAGTCACACTTGCTAAACTTAGCAAACAATTGTTGTCACCTTAACACTTATAAAATTATTTTTGTCTTGTTTATTTTTAGAGCATACTAATATGTCATCAGTAAAGACAACTACGGATTTATCTAAGTATTTGCTTAAAATACTATTCATGAAACAAGTAAAATTGTCGGGGTTTTTGTTAACCCAAAGGGAATTACGACAAACTTGTAATGATCGTATCTATGTTAAAAGCATTTTTAAAGATGTCTTTGTCCTTGATCCATACCTGATGGTATCTAGATCTAAAATCTATTTTGGAGAATATGGTTTCTTCTCGAGACCGACTGAATAGATCATCCATTATAGGAAAGAGATGTCGATTTTTAATAGTCATTTTGTTTAGTTGTCAATAATCTTTACATACTCTTAAAGTGGCATCTTTTTTCTTTACAAATAAGACTGGCCCTCCCCAAGAGGAAACAATAGGTCGAATGTACGTTTTATCAATTAGTTTCTGTAATTGTGATTTAATTTCAATAGTCTCTACTATATTGATCTGATAGGGAGCTTTTGATGTCGGTACCACATGTGGTACCAAGTCGATCGTAAAGTCTATATCCCTCTTCGGAGATATTCTAGGAACTTCTTCGAGAAATATGTCCTTAAAATATTTCAAAATTTGTATATCCTCTATTTTATGTTTATTATATTTCTCTTTGTCATCTAGTACATATACTGCAAAAAATTTACATCCCTTACATGCAGACCTTTTCATCTCTAAGGAAAATATTTCTCTTATGGGGACCATTCTGAGCATTCCTTTTACATTAATTGTATTACCTATATCATCTAAGCATGAGAATGTTTTATAATAGCAGTTTAACATAATTGTATGTCTCTCTAACCATTCCATTCCTATTGGCAAATCATAATACCCTAAGGGTAAATTATTTAAGTCAGCATGTGTATTCAATTCATTCATAATAAATTCACAATTTTTCACATAACTAGTGACTTTCCATTTTGGGCCTGTAGCAAGTTGTTCTAGCAGAATTTTTTCAAACTTACCTTGTTGTAATTTATATAATTCTACAATTCTAGGTGATACATAACTTAGAATTGCACCTAGATCAATCAGTATAGAAATGGGTTTGTCTTTTATCATACATTCAATTTTGACCATTGATGTTTGATGGTCTACTTGTCGATTCTCCAATGCTACACTGATTATGTGTGTGCTTCTTGCCATATCCCCCACCATATTAGATTATTGAATTGAGTGAAAATTATTAACAATTTTCTTTCTTATGGAGAAATCTTTAAAGTAATGTGGCTCACCACATTCCCATCATTTTAGTGGTTCCCTATGTGCATTATTTTTATTAAAGGTAGTGGGTGGTTCCATTTATTTTTCCACAACATTCTATGGCTTAAAGTTTTTATAATTATTCCCTTGACATCCCCGATAGTTATTCCAATTGTTCTTATAAAACTTAGTATTTCTTCTTCTTTTTTATCACAGTTGTCATGTCTTTTAGTTTTCCAATTAGGTATGTTTTCCCTTTTTCTCATTGCCTCTTCCATAGTTTTTGGATTATCATACACAACCATGTCTTTGAACATAAGAGGTAAACAACTGAGAAAGCGCTGTATTTTTTATTTTTCGTCAATGATATAAGGCACATAACAAAGAAAACTTAAGAATTTATTGCAAAGTTCTTTCATGGTGATGGCACCTAATATTAATTCGTAAAATTCTTTATCTTTTTCATCGTAATATTGTTCCAAATAAATACTTTCGTTTAAAATGTTTCTTGAAGGTTTTCCACGTTACATAACCTTCTTTTATTCATTTTACTTTCTTTATGTCTTTCCACCAGATATCTGCTTTTCCTGTTAAGTTATAGATGTCCATTTTTTCTTTTAATTCATCGGAATAATTATAAATATGGAAATATGTTTTCATTCTAGATAACCAAGCTTTTGCTTCTTCTTCTTTTCGGATCTCTCCATTAAACATAGGAGGTTTGATATTTTTGAATTCACTCGAATTTTCTTCATACGTTTTGTATTTATTTTTCTTTTAGTTAGTATCCCTTTCACTAGAATATTTATGTTTTTGAGTATTATGTTTAGCTGATTCTTCGCTTGAATATTCATTCTCATGTTTGGAAAATTCCAGTTTACTTACCTTATGTCTGTAAGGTGTAGTTATTGCCATGTTAAGTTCGGGTTGTTTATTTTTCTCTTTTTAATTATTGTGTACTTTAGACAGTAGAATGTTATTTAATTCTTCTTGTGCTTCCAGGATCTGTTCGTTATCTTCTTTAACTCGTTTTAATTCTTCCCTTGGTTCTTCTACTGTTTGTTGTAATTCAGATGGGTTATCGTTCTTATCCATAATTATGTAACATTGTTTGGTACGAATAATTTTCCACACTATACATAGTGTGCACAAGTATTTAGAATGTATCGTAATCGATTCAAGTCTTTCTGAAAATTATATGTAAATGCGTAAGTGTATTTTGTTAACGGTCAAGCCAGTGCATATGTCAAAACATAGGCACACTAACATGGTGGTTCATATGATTTATAACACATTGGTTGATGCAGTGAATATTAAAAT
This sequence comes from Pseudotsuga menziesii, assembly GCA_001517045.1. Classification (NCBI taxonomy): domain Eukaryota; kingdom Viridiplantae; phylum Streptophyta; class Pinopsida; order Pinales; family Pinaceae; genus Pseudotsuga; species Pseudotsuga menziesii. The sequence goes on along the minus strand of LPNX010089437.1, from coordinate 32,922 downwards.
AATTTTTTTGTCAATGTGATGATGCATATTAAAATCTATAAAACATAAGGTAGAGGGCGCTCTAGGTGATTACAAGCACTAGTGCATTACCATTATTGACCACACCATTCATGATTTTCTATGATTTGTGAAACACATTGGCATCCGATGATGTTAAAAATGTTCTTATTTTTGTTTTTTAGCGGTGCATCCTAAAAAGTATAGTGCACCACCAAAATAGTGCACTATATTTGGTGATGCGCTATACATTAATGATAAATCATTCTCAATACACACTGTCAATTTACTATGGTGAAATGTCTATCGCATTGCGAGCTAAATGACTTGAATGCACTATGCATAATTTTTATTTTTATTTTTGAAAAAAATTAAAATAAAGGTGAATTTTCAATTTCTATCCACACAAAAAAATGAATTAGAAGGTAACAAAGACATTACTTAGACATTTTCTCATCAGGGAGGCATGGTTGCAATGTAGATGAAAGTTCAAATTTTTCCCAATGTTTGGAAATTTTTAAAATCCACCAAGTAAGCAATGAAAGGGAGCAACTTAACCACCTAGAACATTGATGGAAGTCAGGTGTTTCAAGAAGGAAACTAAAGCATCGATGCTTAGGTGGTAAACAACATTGTAGGATGGTAAAAATGGTTTTTTTGTCTGGTAATTTTATTTTTTTTAACCCACTTTTAGTGCACCCGATAATATAACACACTGTTGTGGTTGGATAGAATGACCGCACTGACAATGAATATAAAAATAAGAATAAAATAATTTTTTTAAAACATGTTTTCGTCATGTTTTTTGTGTTTTCCATACTTTGGTACTCTAAATGTTATTGTGCATCGATGAATTTTCAAGATAATAACACAGGGTTAATTAATATAAGGATATAAAAAATAGTTTTCATCCCACAAATTATTTTATTTTACCCTAAACCGATGCATATATTATAGGTAAACACATCATAGTGAATATAAAAATAATTAAAAGTTTTATGTCCATTTTTTTTTGTTTACTCTACATTGGTGCTGTAAATAATATTACGCACCAATGCATTTTCACAATAACAATGCACTGTTAATGAATGTAATGATAGAAAAATATTTTTTGTCCCTGTTTTTTTCTTTTTTTTCCCTACTGGTGCATATCTTATTAAAAGCACTAGTGCGTTTAAATGAGTTAAATGCACCATAGTTTTTTTTTTCATTTTTTCCAAGAAAGAGGGTAGAATATTTTGGCTAAAATTGGTGTGTGATTTACGTTGTTGCACCGATGTGTCATCATAGTTTAAACACACCAGTTTTTTGTTAGTTGTAGAAATATATAGTTTTTCTTTTTAATTAACAAGGATTTTGGTCTCAATGTGATTATTATTAGCACACACCAATGCATATTTACTTAAAACACACATGTGCATTTGGTATGCATCAATGTACTGAATAAAAGCATTCGCTAAAAATTTTATTTGCTCAACTCCACTAGCAACCTCATCTATAGATGGATGTTTGGGATGTTTTTAGATGAGCATCCACAAAAACCTCTGCTTGATGGTATTTTCCTTGCAGTGTAATGTACACATATTGCTTACTCTAACATTTGTTTTATAAAGTAGTTGGTTGCATATGTACTATTGGAATAAAGTTCAACACTTCAAATAATTTTTTTGTATAATGTTTGAACATACTAAATGTATTATGTTTACTAATATCATCTTTGTAATATTTCATATTTTTGCAATTGGAATTATGACATTTAGCAACCTTTCCACCATCTACCATTGCACCACACTACAATCTCAAATTAAGAAAGGGATAATAAACAATAATAGCTTGGAGAGGCTGGGTCAACCACCTATTCAATTTCCTGTGTCTCAATCATCTAGTTCAAAATGTCTATGGTAACATTGGTTATTCACATGTTGGGGATGAAGGTAATGACATAGAAGTTAGGATGGATGGTTCCTTTTGAGATTACAGTTCCATGAAGGGAATTTGGTTACATAGGTTCTAACAAAATGGGATAGGGAATTATGTTCATATCACTCAAAACTTTTCAAAATCTTGAAATATTCTTCCACCGCCTCTCTCTTTGGACATGTGTCAAAGTATACCAAACTAGGGACAACAATGTTACTATACTAATCAAAATCAATGTATAGTATTGCATTAGTGAATCCTACTTAACAGTTATTAGGTAACTCCACTGTAATGTGCATAGGAGTAGTCAGTGATGGATAGTTTGGTCGTTCCTTGGCAAGGTTGGTCATGTAATAGATATTTTGTTGTTGGTTTTCTTGATTTTGGGTTTCTAAGTAAAAACTTTTTTCATTGTGTGTGTGCTTGTGCTTTATGTGTTTATTAATTAATCCTAACAACATGCCAAAGGTCTGTTCCAATAGTTGAGTGGTTGAGAAAATTAGAGAGAAATATGACATGTCCAATCATTACACACATGATGGAGAAGATGCGCTAATCATAGGGATTGGATGAAAAAATTCTATAATATTATCTATAGGTAAATTATTCAATTTATAATGCATGTTTGAATTATAACAACCATTGTATTTTTATTAATGCTTGGGTTATTAGATATATGACACTTTTCCTTATTGTCATTATCACAATTGATTTGTTTGTATCTAAGTGAGCACATATACATCATTTACACACTGAGGATGTGATGATGGATATGTCACACTAGATTGTGACGTGGAGGTTGAGTTTGACCAATCTACTCATGGTAGCTATCGTGATCATGAACTAATAGAGGGGAAGTTAGTTTTGTTGGAAAGATACAAAAAATCATGCAAGTGGACATATCATCTTTCCAATGTGTTATTTTTTTCTACAAGTGGCAAGACACCTTTAACTGGAATATGGTAAAGGAAGAGAAGGATGGGATGAATCTAAAGATCCTTATTTTTTCCCAGAACACTACAACGAAGTGTATTTTTATAAGTATTTGATCAAATATCTGGTCTCGTATTCATCAGGTACATCAAGGACCCAATCATCTGACGATACATCATGGCATCAATCGACTCTAATGAAGTATCACTAAATATATTTAGGTTTGATGCCATAGGTGTGGCCATGGCTTTGCAGTCCATCATCCTGAACCTCTTCAGGATCTCCACTGCATACTTCCCTTGTCCAAGGGATGTTCCATCTACATTCTTCCATAACTCCATGCCTAGAAAGTAGTGCATCATACCCAATTCCTTCATCTCGAACTCAGTAGCAAGCTTCCTCTTTGTTTCAGAAATAAACCCATTTTCACCTATTACAAACAATTCATCTACATACAGTATGAGTATCATTGGGTTCCCTTCCTCAACCTTGTAGTAAAGGTTGGAATCTGCTTTACTCTTGGTAAATCCAAAACTAGTCAGGAAGCTGTCAATCCTATTGTACCACATCCTGGGTTCTTGTTTCAAATCGTACAGGGCCTTATTCAATTTGCACACATTACTCTCCCTATCGTGTGTCTCAAATCCAATTGGCTGCTCCACATACACTTCCTCTTCCACTACACTATTCAAGAATGCGGTCTTGACATCCATCTAGTGTATCTTCCATTTCATCACTCCAGCCAGAGAAAGTATTGATCTGATGGAAGTGTATCTGGCTACAGATGCAAAATGTTCTTCATAATCTATTCCTTCCTTCTGGGAGAAGTCACGTGCCACAAATCTCACTTATATTTCTCTATGCTGCCATTTATAGCATGATTAATCTTATAGATCCACTTTTAATTCAACACAGAATTCCCTTCTGGTCTCAGGACCACATCCCAAACATCATTCTTCATGATCGACTAGTACTCCTTGATCATAACATCCTTCCATTATTTCTTTTATGTCGCTTCTTCATAGGTGGAAAGTTCTTTATCGATGATGTCACATAGTAGGGATACATAACTGGAGTAGGACCTAGTTCTCTTCCTTTCTCTGTGCATTTCTTCTAGAGCACCATATCTCTCTGTACCTTGGATAACCTCTCCTACCCATGTTGGTTTCCCCTTGTAAGAATTATTCTCACGGGGTGGATCTACAAGTTCCTGAGGCTCTTTCATTTCTCGATCTTCTTCTAGAGTTGCTTCATTCATTGTTGTATCTTGGATCCTTGGTACTTTTTTTTCTTCAATGTCTTCAACAGGTCTCTTTCTAGATTTAATGTAAGCTGAGTATTCATCAAATTTCATGTCCCTACTGATGTCGATATTCTTGAATCCTGGGAAATATATTCTATAAGCCTTCGAGCTTTCACTCTATCCCACAAATATACCCTTCTTTCTTGAAGGATCTAACTTCGTCCTCTTTTCGTTTGGAATGTGTATGTACATTAGATAACCAAATATTCTGAGATAGATGACTTCTAGTTTCTTTCTAGAGAATACTTCTTCTCAGGTCTCATTCTTAAGTACTCTATGCGGAGTGCGATTCTGTACATACACAAATGTCCTAGTAGCTTATTCCCATAGATGCATATGAAGATATTGATCATGAAGCATTGGCCTTGATGCTTCCATAATCGTTCTATTCTTCCTTTCTGCAACCCCATTCTATTGTGGATTATATGGATTGGTCAACTCCCTCTTAATCCCTGACTCTCTACATAATTCCTTGAATTCTCCGCCATTGTGTAATCAAAAGGTCTTGATTTTATTCTCTGTGGGGTTCTCAATCAAGGCTTTGAATTCCTTGAACTTACTAAATACTTCATCCTTGCTTTTCAAGAAATGTATCCATGTCTTCCTAGAAAAATCATCAATGAAAGAAACATAATATACATACCCACTTAATGAACTAGATGACATCGGACCGCATACATCGGAGTGAATAATTTCCAAGATTCCTTTTTCCTTGCTCTCGCTACTTGGAAATGTCTTCTTTGTGTTCTTCCCCTTCGCACATCCTTTGCAAACGCCTTCATGCTTTTCCTGTATTTCCAGAATACCTTCAACAAATTTTGTTGCAAGTGGTAGTGCCCTATAGTGCACATGTACAAGCCTTCTATGCCAAAGTTCACTTGGCTCTACTGAGTCATGGACCAAAGCTTATTCAGGTTGGCCCTTTAATTTGTATAAGACCCCCTCTTACTCTCCTATCACTACTACATCATCTATAGTCTTTCCCTTTTGCCACATAAGGACTTGGCCATCTACAAATGCAACCCTCATACCTTTTGCATCTAATGAAAATATGGAGAGAACATTATTCTTTAGTCCTAGCACAAGCAAGAGATCCTTCATCTTCATAGATTTTCTAGAGTCTAGCTTATAGGAAGCTTCACCACTACCTTTTATGGGATACTGGTATTCATCCCCAAGTTTCACTTTGTGGGGTGACTCATGTTTGGATATTTTAAAAAGTAATTCTTTGAATCCCTTGATATTCTTGGAAGCCCAACTATTTATGAGCCAAACATTGCTTCCATGTGTAACAATTCCCGTGAGGACATAAATAAAAACATATCTTCATCGCTTGAAGAATCTTCACTTTCTTCTTTGACTCTCTTTCTGGGAGGTTCATCATCCTCTATCACCTACGAGCATTATGTCTTCTTTTGTTGTCCTTCTTCTTATGAGAGCCACCTTTATTTCTAGGACAATCTCTGGTGAAGTGTCCTTTCTCATCACAAGTATAGCATCTGAATTTAGATAGATCTCTACTAGACCTTCTAGGGTTATGTTTTTTATTCTGGTGAGAATGCTTACCTTTGAGATGATGGTAGTCCCTTCTAATTTTCTTGGTGTGTGTTGTGAGATCTTGATATTCGTTTCCCATATTTTATTCTTGAGCTACTATTTGAGCTTCTTCTTGTGAGAATCCTTCCACATCCTACTGAAAGTGGTTAACTTTCTTCTAGAACAAATACCTTGAATAAAGGAGTCCCGTGACCTAGGGAGACCATTCAAGGCGATCATCATAATTTCTCCATTCTCTACTTCTTCTTCCACAACTTCAAGTTGTTCTTTTATTTGAGATACCCTTGTAAAGTATGACTGTATGGTCTCTACATTCTGGATCTTTACATTCTTCAACTGATTTCTTAAAGTCATCTTCTGATTTATATTTTATTTTCTTCCCTTCAAATACCTTGGTCAAGGAATCAAACATCTCTTTAGGTGTATTTAGGGAAGACACATGTGGTATAAGGTTATCCTTTATAGAATCAGCAATAATTCTCTTGTCCTTAACCAAGTTCTTCTTGTGTAAGGGTTTAGCCTCATCTCCATTTGGAACTGGAACCTCTCCACTTATAAGGTGTCCAATTCATTTTATTCAAGAACAAGTGAAATCCTATTCTTCCATGCTCGGAAGTTATCAAATCCTTCAAGATTTTCATCAATATTGGTGTGATGAGACATCTTTAATGAGAACCTCAAATAGAGATACAAAAGATTTAGATATTACCAATTTTAGATTCTTGAACTGGATCTAGAGCTGATCTTTTGTAGTATTGATTTTCTAGTCTAGGGTCAAATTAAGGTTTGACTTTCCCGAAGTTCTACCCTACCAAAAACTTCGAGCTTGGTCTCTAAATTTTGATTTTGAGGAGGATAGAAATCCTATGTTGTCCTCACTCAAAAATTCCACTTTTGTGAAAATCCCTGATTTCCTACAGTAGGGAGAGGTCAAAAACTAAAAATGCTCAGAATCAAATTTTGCTTCAATAGAAATATGCACCCTTCATTGGATAGTTATCCTATCCTCCTTTTAATGATGATTTATGGAGAGAGGCCCAAAAAGTAAGAATCCCTAGCTTATGCAGCTGCACAATGCCTTCTTCTCTTGTTAGCTCTGATACCATGTTAGATTTTTATCGTTTGATCAATGTGATCTAGGATCTTATCTGAGAGAATAACATGCACAACAATAATCACAAGAGACAAGAGACACAAATATTTTTCCTCAAGGAAACCGTAAAGGATAAAACCTCGCAACTTCCTTAGAGATAGAATGAGCACCAATATCGAAAGTAAAACCCAAAGATGCAAAGATGATCTTCGACAACTGTTCTCTCTCTCTCTCACTTGTGCGAGCTACTCCTCTCTCACTCATGCACTATTGTTGAGTGACTGTGTGTTTCAAATAGAGAGTATCACTCTCTATTTATACTTGTTTTCCACTTGACATTTACTCTATAGGGCCAATTTCTCTAGGAGAGTCTAATAACCCTAATACAACTCAACTGTGGGGTCTATTTCCCCGACTTATAATGGAGGGTTAACCTGAATGACTTTACATGAATTTATTATATTAATGACTCTCCCGATCGGAGGAACAAACATCTCCATCGAGGTAAAATGAAATAGATTAAGAAATATGCAAGTGAATACATTCTGAATTTACAAATACATCAACAAAAGTGCATTTATTTGGGATGACCAATGTGATTAGGTCAAAAGGGAAGGGGAGCTACTCCAAACGAATGAAAAAGGCACATGATAAAGAGTAAGTCACTATCTTTTGTCACATTTATATAGAGTAAAATATTCACACTAAACTTCATAATCTATATTTGATATCATACATACTATATGTCGATTTGATTTCATGAATACAACAAAAAAGTCAGAAATTAATTCCATCTATAAATTCATTCTTTAAATTGCGGAGGCAACACAACCATCGTACGCATTGTATTAAGGGAAGAGGAGGAGTTGGGACATTGACAAGAAATAATTCATACTGTTGAATGTTAAAAGCATGCATTATCTTGATCATTTAAAAGAAAATATGCCAATGATCTATCCCAATAGTTGGTTTGATGACCAAGTCATAGAGAAATATGGCGCATATGGTCGTTACCCACCTACTGAAGAGGATGCACTAAACATAGGGATCGGGTGCAACAACTTGGTAATAATACCTTAGTGTACATTTTTAACTTTATAATGCACCTTTGAGTTATAAAATTTATATTTTTATATTAATGATCGGGTTATTATACACATGACACCATAATTTGTTCACTTTTTATAGGTGCATTTGCTCCCATCTATGTGGTCATATGTGCATCGTTTTCGAACTGATAATGGACATATCACACAAGACTGTGGAGTGGAATTTGATTTCAACCAATCTATCTATGTTATCCATCATGATAAAAAAACTAATTGGGGGGAGTTAGGTTATGGAGAAAATATAAAAATATATCATTCAAGTGGACTTCTCAACTTTCATCGGTGTTATTTTTAGGTGCAAGTAGTGGGATACCTTCGACTGGAATAATGTAAAGGAATATCATGATAGTGAGATGATATGTATTAACTATAGAAATATGTGGGATAAAACTTATGAGACTTATGTTTCCCAAACACACTACAACTAAGTAGTTTTTCTACCCATATGTGTTTGATAGGGATTGGTGGTTCGTATTAACACACAAACCTAGATAAAACATATTTTTGAGAGAAACAATGTTATCATGCCAAGTAAGGAAGATAATCAAGGTGATGGAAACTAAGAGTGATATGTACATGTTTTATTTCATCATGTACAATGTTAATGTATCATTTTATCCTTGTTATCTTTGATTAGCTTAATGTACTTTTTTTTAATATCATCATGGTGGAAATTGAAAGTTAATTAACATAAGGATTCATTGAAAAATAATTTTGTTTTAGTTGAAGGTATTTATATCTCGTTACATATTTAGTATTAAATTTTAGAGTTATTGTGGCATCATATGTATGTCAATATTGGAAAAATATAGGTCATTGTGTATCATATGTGTGTTGATATTCGATATGAATTTCTAACAATATGTAAATAGTCATTTTACACTAATCATGTAAATTGAATAGTTTTAAAAGTTAAATGATTTATGCATATCTCTTGAGCATAACAAATTATATGTGCATAAATATGTAAATAATCTTAAAATATACAATAACAAAGTATATAGGTAATAAATGAATTTTAATATTAATTAGAAACGTATAGTTTATTTACAAATTAATTACACTTAAAAATGACATCTTTACCATTGATGAATTATGATTAATATAACTTTCCAAGTAAAACTACTTTTAATATTAAATTAAAAAAATCATTTTAATATTAAATGTAAATATTTTATCATTAATAAATTTTAATTAATATAAATTTTCAAATCAATTGGCATTAACAAGTATAAAAGCATACCAATAAAATTTATATTATATATAAATAATATATAAGTAATAAAATTTATATTATATATAAATAATATATAAGTAATAAATGGTTCTTAATATGTAAAAACAATATTTAATATTTAAGTTTGAGTGTATTTTGCATATTTATTTGATGATTGTTTCTCACCATGTCGAAAATAGTAATGAGCTTAATTATTTGAGGTATCAATATGTTGTAATAATATAAAATATACAAAATCTAATTATATTTGGGAATATACCATTATAATTCTTTTTAGGAATATATATGTTTTATTTATAAAAAAAATGTATAATAATGAGATTTTTTTTATTTATTATATATATATATATATATATTGGTTCATCAACATCATGGGTTACATCCATAGAAAGAACAAACATCTACTATTCACAAAGAATTAAGGTATCCTCAATGTCCAACATAACATGTATGAAACTAGATTTAAACTTGGGTAGAGAGCATCACAAACAATGCTCTCAATCACCCAATATAGGCCCTCTTGACAAAAGAGATATAAATTATATTTTCATATAAGTACATTAATTTGGAACCTAAATGTCATCATTTTTCAAAACAAAAATGTACAAATAGACATTATGGTTTTTAATAGTTCAAACTTATTTTCACAAATTTCTAAATGATATTTTTATGGCTATTTAAATTACTAAAGTTAGGCAACTTATTTTGATTACATCAATTGTTATTGAAACATTTGAGGGGTTTTTAATTACATCAAGTATGAATGAAACATTTGATTGGTTTTAATTACATCAAGTATGAATGAAACATTTGAAGGGTTTGACACAATTGAAACATTTTTTATAATAAATAATACCATGTAGATCTAGGTTTGTATTAGTGTTATGAAAATTGAATCACGGTAATCTAGGGACCAAGGAACAACTCACAGAGATTCATAATCAATTGCATAAGAAATTTGACATGAAACACACTGCAATTAGGAGTTGCAGCTGTAAGAATGTATTCAATAATCAAAAGTAGAGATACAATGTGATACACTTGCATGAATATCAATACAATTCGAATACCAAGGAGGCCATTCAAATTGGAAACATGAGAGTGTCTTAGTTGTCAGTTAGCCACACTAAACACATTAGATAACCACTAATCACAACCATAATTGACTCAAACTGAGCCCTAACCGAATCAGATGCAGTAATGACTGAGTCTAATTGAATAGAACTCAACTGCATGTCAATCAACATGTGGGGCGCATATCTAACTCAAGTCAGCTCCGATGAAGTGAACTGAACTCAATTGAGTCAACAGAAGTTGTTGGAGGCACCTTAAATCACTCAAGTTAACTAAAATATGCCCAAAATAGAAAAATAGATGAGGAAGGTGCCTTTCCAAATCAGCTTAACTGATTATTAGGTGAAACAACATCCAGTTAACTAATTGGTGCACTTATGACAAGCAGATCACCCCATATTTTCTCCCTAATTGAAGGAGAAAGCCTAGTTGGCCTCCCTGATTGAAGGAGAAGGCTTAGTTGGCCTCCCTGATTGAAGGTGTGCTGGTTTGCTAATGCTGATGTCAGGAGTGTGCTGGTGTGCTGATGCTGATGGTAGTAATTCTAGTCAATACTTAGGATAAGTGGGTAATTAGGCCAAATTGACCAAACAAAGATATGTGGGTTGGATAATGACTCCAACACATGCCCTTAAGATATACTTATGTGGAGGAGTAAAAACAGAATGCTAGGGCCCCAAAAATAAAGGACATAGGTCACCCTGTACAAAAAGTAATTCTAAAATGCTCAAAATAATGCTAAGTAAGGAAAAAGGGGAAAATCCAGTGGGAAAAAAACCCCCCCTCAAGATGAAAACTAAAGAAGTAACGGGTCACCCTTATGAACTCACCCCCAATAGTGAACGAAGGTGAGTGAAATTTTTCTCAGTAAAGTTCTTGGTGAAAATATCTGCAATCTGCTCATCTGTGGGGTAGTATTGCAAAACAATTGTCTTGTCATGCACCAACTCCCTGATGTAGTGCATGTGTATCTCAATATGTTTGGTCCTTTGTCACTAAAATGGATTCATTGAGATCTTTATATTAATTTGGTTGTCACAAAATATGATTGTGGATAAATCACTACCAATCTCAAACTCAGACAAAATACCTTGTGGCCAAACTTCCTGGATGCAAGCATTTACTACTCCCCTGTACTCTGCCTGTGTTGAAGAAAGTACAATGCAAGCCTGATTTTCACTGGACTAACAAATGGGGCCACCACCAAACATAAAAACATACCTGGAAGTGGAATTCCGATCTATGGTATCCCCTGCCCAATCAGAACCTGTAAAATCAACCAACTCTAGCTCAGAATATGCAACATAGTGAATGTCGTAGGATCTAGTTCCTTGAATGTACTGAAGAATCCTCTTGGCTACCTTCCAATGGATCTCATGAGGCTGATGCATATATATTGATACAAAATTCATGGAATAACAAATTTCAGGCATTGAATGTGTCAAGTATAGCAAGCTTTCAATCAACTGGCTGTAAATTGTGGAATTCATGGGTGGAGTGGAATTTCCCTCTTCAAGACTGATTCCTGAGAGGAAAGGAAATGGTGCAGCCTTGAAATATTCCATGTTAAACTTAATTAACAGGTATGCAATATATTTTTAATGAGTTACCAATATCCCATCATAACCTTGAGATATTTCAATCTCGAGAAACTGTCTTGGCATGCCCAAATCGCTCATTTCAAAGGCATCATGAAGAGTATTTTTTATAAAGGAAATCGAAGCAAGTGTGCTTCCTATTATCAAAATATTATAAAAATATAATACTATGATCAGAATATTACCCACATACTACTGCAAATATACATTAGGATCATATTTGCATCTTTGGAAGTTTTGTGAGATCAGAAAGGAATCCATTTTGGCATACCAAGATCTTGGGGCATGTTTCAACCCATATAAATATTTCTGCAACTTACACACCAAGGAAGGATCTGATGTATAGCCTTCATAATGCTTCATGTATATCTCCTATTTCAAGTATCCATGAATAAAATCACTCTTGACATCCATGTGATGCACCTCCTAGTGCTTGGATGTGGCAATGGCCAAAACTAGCCTTATGGAATCCATCTTTGCCACCAGTGTAAAGGTCTCATGATAGTCCACTCCTTGGACTTGGGAGAACCCTTTTGAAAAAAGATATGATTTGTACTTGTATTTTGTTTCATCTACAACAACCTTTTTTGATATTCCCACTTGCATTGAACCAGATTCCTCCCATGTGGAAGAGAAACTAGCTTCCAAGTTGCATTTTTCCTGAGAGAGTTGAACTCTTCATCCATTGCATCTTGCCATCTTAGATATTTCTGAGCATGGTAGTAGGAATTTGGATCATACCAAATATTTAAATAATATGTCTCTTACAGGAAGGAATCATGACAAGATAGAAATACCTACTCTTTGAAAATCATACCGGGTTCTTCTTGGATCGGCAGGATTTCTAATGTTTGTCCCGGCGGAAGATAGTGTCTTTTTGGACCAAGTTGGGAGATGAGTGGACACATCAGAATATGATTTTGAACCTGATATATTTTTATCACTGATATCAGACATCATATCTTAAATATCATATCCTTCACTCCCATTTTCATCATCCAAATGATCAACAGAACATGAGGGAATTTCAATAGTTTTTTCCTCGACTAGTTCTACCTCTTGGAGAGGCTCTTCAAAATGGACACTTCTCTCAATGAATATCTATTTGGTTCTGATATTAAGAATTGTGAATACATTTTATTATTTTTCATATACAATGAACAAACATTCAATATTTTGCAGTTGCAAATCTTTCCTCTTGTCAAGTGGAATTCGAGCCCATGCAGTGGACCCAAAAACCTTGAAATTTGACACATCCGGTTTGTGTCCAAAATAGGCTTTGAAAGGAGTCTTTCCTTTTATGTAAGAGTGAGGGAACCTGTTATGAAATTGAGCATCAACATTCATAGCCTCAGCCCATAGTTTTTCCTCCAAACCTTTGGCTTCCAGCATGCAAGTAGTCATCTCTTTGAGGGCCCAGTTTTTCATTTCTGCTACACCATTTTGCTGGGTTGTGTAGGGAATGGAGTGCTGGATTTGGATCCCACTATCATCACAAATTTGAATAAATTCATACTTGATATACTCTCCTCCATTATCAAATCTAAGAGACTTTATCTTCCTCCCAGAGGCATTCTCGATAGATACTTTAAACTCAATGAATCTTTCCAAAACTTCATATTTTTTCTTTAGGAAGAAAACCCAAATGTATCCAAAGAAGTCATCAATGAAGGTGAGCACATACCATGAACCACTCATGGATTTTTTAGGGATGGGTCCACTGATGTCAGAATGAATTAGCCCCAAAATACTTTTTGTATGGCTTTCCTTTCCCCGATCAAACTTGTGCTCAGGGTGTTTGCCGACAATGCAACCTTTGCAAATTCCATTAGAAGTTTTGATAGCTAGGAGGCCTTCAACCATGGAATGTTTCTAAGTTTCTGCAAGTATTTGAAGTTAAAATGAACAAATCTCTCATTCCATATCCTAGTGACCTCATTTCCATGAGTCAGAAGAGTGGTGGGATTTGCATCCGCCATAGACTTGGAAAACTCATAGGCCTTAGCATGATGATTTGTTATTCCTGTTGCAATGAGTTTCCTAGATGCAATCTCTATGATATTAACACCATTAAGGATGAAAGTGACTCTCCTGGGAACTCCGATGTGTGTCATTTGATATACACTCAACAGATTGGAGGCCAAGGAAGGCACATACAGAACACCAAAAAAACTGCCATGTTCAAGTTTTAGAGTACCTTTGCCTTTCGAAATGATCTGAGAATCATCTCCCATGTGGATGCGAATGCTTTTGTCGGAATCCAGGGATGAAAAATATTCTTTGCTTTCCATCATATGGTTCGAATGACCAGATTCTATGAGGAGAGCTTTGGGCCTTGAAACAGTTGCCATGAGGGCATGTCCTCTTTCTTGTCGGATGTCCTGATCATGATTATCTCTTTCCTGAACACTCTTAGGAATATTGATATTGTTCCTCTTAAGGAGAAGAGTCATTTCATCAAGATTTTTCTTCATGCAGGCATGTTCAGGGTAAAATCCATTCCCTTAATAGGAACACATGAATTTTTCTTTTCCTTGGTTTCCTTTGTTCTTATGCTTCTTTGAGTTGGAAGGGTCTTCTTGCTGCTAGTTCTTCTCCTTTGGATTCGAAGCATCAAACTTATTCTTTTGATTCTTTTCATTTCCCTTAGACTTTGTATCTTTGGGCCCCAAAGCAAACAATTCTTGATCTTTGGAGGATCCAATTATCCCCATCTGCACAAGCTTGGCATGCTCATTTGTGAGGGACTCAATGAAGGAATTAAGAGAAGGAATTTTTTGATTTGGGGTTGTTAGCTTCCTAGTATGGAATGTGGAAACAAATAACAAGTAATTTGGTCCAATATTGGAGAGACTGGAGAGAATTAGATGATCATCCTCTTTATCCACTTCACACTGCTTCAACTGGAGCACTAGGTGATTGAATTTGGTGAAGAATTCATTGAGAGTTTTGAAATTTCTTGGGTGAAGAGAAATCAACTCATTCTATAGATGTTAAATCCTCATGTCATCTTTCTTATCAAATAGATCAACAAGTTTATCCCAAATTTCCTTCGGATTCTTCAATCTAGTGACATGGAAATGAAGATCTTTGGAAATCGATAGGCACAGAAACCCAAAATCTTCATCAATCTTATTCCAGTATATTTCTTTGTCTACAATGTGGTTTGGCTCTACCTCGGATTCTATTGTGACTCTGTAGAGTCCCTTGGAACAAAATTGAATCTCTATGTCTCCCTTCCACTAGTGGTAATTGAAAGGAGTAAGAGGATCCATATAAGAATCCATTTTTCTGTTGTAGTGAATGAAGTAGAATTCTTCCAAAAAACATGCAAAACAACAAAAAAGGGAATTGTAATGTCGAACAACCTGCAATTTTCAGGTTTGCATCACACCCATCTTAGTCAATCAAGCTAGCTTGATCAACAATTCCTTTGCTTAGTATTTATGTGGTAAACCTTCGGCTTCCGGTGTAGTGCTGGAATTTTTGAGTTTTTTGCTCAAAATGCATCATAGATCCATCAAGGAATCTATTCAAGAATAAAATCCTTGTCCTGCTGTGGCTCTGATACCATGTAAAAATTGAGTCACAATAATCTTGGGACAAAGGAACAACTCACAGATATTCAGAATCAATTGCACAAGAAATTTGACATGAAACAAACTGCAATTAGGATTTGCAGCTATAAGAATGTATTCAATAATCAAAAGTAGAGATACAATGTGATACACTTGCATGAATAACAAGAAAATTCAAATCCCAAGGAGTTCATTCGAATTGGAAACATGAGAGTGGCTTAGCTTTCAGTTAGCCACACTAAACACATCAATTAACCACTAATCACAACCATAATTGACTCTAACTGAGCCCTAACTGAATCGAAGGAAGTAATGACTGAGTATAATTGAATAGAACTTAACTGCATGGCAATCAGCATGTGAGGGCGCATATCTAACTCAAGTCAGCTCCAGTGAAGTGAACTGAACTCAACTGAGTCACTAGAAGCTGTTGGAGGCGCCTTAAATCACTCTAGTTAACTCAAATTAGCCCAAAATAGATAAATAGATGAGGAAGGTTCCTTTCCAACTAAGCTTAAGTGATTGTTAGGTGAAAAAACATTCAATTAACTAATTGGTTCACTTATGACAAGCAGATAACCCCAAATTTGCTCCCTAATTGAAGGAGGAAGCCTAGTTAGTCTCCCTGATTGAAGGAGAAGGATTAGTTGGCCTCCCTAATTGAAGGAGTGTGTTGATGCCGATGTCAATAATTTGAGTCAATAATTAGGCCAAATTGACCAAATAAAGATGTGTGGGTTGGATAATGACTCCAACAAGTGCAACATATAATTCTATTTTTAAATATGGTTTATGTAATAAAAAATTTAACAATATTAATAAACAATTTCATTTTTTAATAACATTATATGTTGCAAAACGAAGGAAATACCCACAGAAAATCTACAAATCCTACATAAAATCTAAAAATCAAACTCTTAAACACCCAAGATTTCTTAAGAGATGAATATGTGCAACATATTTAACAATGTCATCTAAAATAGAAATATCAGCATGGATTTGGACATTTTATAGGGAAGGGATATATGGTGAACGAATAAGAGTTATTAATTGTTATGGGATATAAATTCTATATGGAATGGTTATATGGTTTGTAGTTTTTATATTGTAAAATTATGTCACTGTGTATAATATTTATATTTGTTTTAGTTAACCTTACATAATTTATTTTCATTTTGCATTGTAATAGAATTTTGTTGTGTCGTTTTATTGTTATAGACGTGATGTTATTATTAATAATGATTTTATTATAGCATGTTTCAAAGTTGTAATAATACAAATCCATTTTCATGATTAACTACGATTTCCATTTAATTACAAGTAAAATTTAGATGCAATTGTAAATTAGAAATTCAAAATTAATTAGTATAAACAAATATTTTTTATAGGGGAAGGCAATGTATTGTATTATTAAATTAATTTTAAAAGTAATTAATTTAAATATAATTAAGATATTTGATGTCAAATGTTTCTCCATTTTATTTTATTGCACTAAGAGTAGCGAGGTGCTTTTAATCGAGTGGGCAAGTGATGTGTAATGTTATGTATTGTAACGTACATAAAGTTATGCACCAAAAAGAAAAAGTAATAAATTTTTTTAATTTTTTTGTCGGCTCATAAAATAAAAAAATAATTAAAAAAATTCATATCTACTTAGAAAATAAAATTTTAAAACCAAATAAAAAATCATTAGAAAACCATATCTGCTCATAAAATAAAAATTTAAAACCAAATAAAATGTCATTAGAAAAATAACACCTCAAGAAATTAGATGCCTGTCTATACTTGATAGGTCCATGTTTATGATGGATCGATGCTGGTAATAAAAGCTTACAAATTTGTTTATATTAATTGTAACAATATGACAATAAATCCATTGTAAGGAAGAACTTATCATTAATGTTTTTTAATAAAAACCTCTCCTAATTTTTTAAAATAGATATGCATAATGTTTTTCATAATTTAATATGTATGCTTTTAATAAACAATATAAAATTGGAGGAATTAGTTTTCAATACACATCTAGCAAACATGAAAATTTACATCTAATATCACCTAACACCATGTAATATAAAAATCTAGTAATTGCATCCTAACATCAGCTAACATACCATCATCATCATCATCACCACTGAACAAACATAAAAATAATATAACATAACCATCACACACATATGACAAACATCATCTAACCTACACATCAAACTCCACCTATTAACATGCACATGTAAACATTACCTGGCATCCTCTAACATATACATCTAACATAT
Source organism: Pseudotsuga menziesii (assembly GCA_001517045.1). Lineage (NCBI taxonomy): Eukaryota > Viridiplantae > Streptophyta > Pinopsida > Pinales > Pinaceae > Pseudotsuga > Pseudotsuga menziesii. Next base: position 15,253 of record LPNX010089437.1, on the reverse strand, counting down.
TTAAACATCATCTAATGCACAACTATATTAATAACATCTAACAAAACACAAGTTTTATTATCTAACATCATTATCAAACACATCTAACAAATATCATCTAACGTACACATCTATCAAGCACACCTACTAGACATATCTAACATGACTTTACACACATCACCATGATCATATGAATAAACATCAACATCAACACATACACACACACACACACACACACACACACACACACACACACACACACACACACACACACACACACATATGAACAATAATATCAAACTCATTATACATGCATGTTAGGATTAATTAATTAATCATCCCTTGACGACCATAGTCTATTTGTCTTTTCCTAGCTTAGGAAGTCATTGCCACTTCACTAGTGCCATGGGGGACTCATATGGGGCCCACATAAAACTTAATGTACATTTATGTGTGAGTTTAGGATCTCTAGAGACAGATACGTATAATTTAGGAACCCACTCTAAGTGCCACCAACAATCACCGACAGTTGACCCTAGTCGGTATTCAATTATATTCAGTTATTCTTTGATTCCCATCAGTTAGTTCACCTTCAATCATCCTAGCACCAGTTTTCATTATTTAAGGGAGGTTGGGTGCATTTTATCCCCTACCTAGATCAGTTAACTGATTGTGAATTGATTTAGTTGACCAGAGTTGCATTAGTGAGATCTAGTGGTGATTTTCCCATACCGATTTAACACCGTATTTAGTCTAGGTTGGTGAATGTGAATCCTACCTAAGGAATTTAAATTCCCCTATTTGTAACACCATTGTAACACATAAAAGTTAATCATAATTCATGTAATGTTGTGCTGGAAAATTTGGTCTCCATGTGTGTGCAATTTTCCATGAATACTTTGATCAGTTTACACTAAATTATTCTCTCTTCTGCAACCTTATTTTCATAGTGAATTATTTCAAGCCCGAGGATCCTAAGCTTCGATAAATTAAACATGGTAGCAAAGAACGTATCCAAGCCAACTTCAAACCTCAGAAAATTCCATTAATGCACTAGAAGCAATTGGGTTCCACATAATTCTCGGTATCATTTCCTTACTCCCTCTAGATTCTGTCTAGAGAAGTCTAGTCAGGTGTGATGTACCCAGAGAAAGTGCAAATGTTGAAGTAGAGAGTGTTTGAATTGGTTTGATTTTGAATTGAAGTGTTTTGTAGTGTTTTTGTAGGTAAATTCAATATTTTATGAAGAATTAACTATTTCTTGAAGTTGTAAGATGAAGAATTCAACAACTTTGACACCTAGAATCACACCCATCAACTATATTGATTGGAGGGATGACATGCAGATAGTCTTGCACAACAAGAGTCTGTATAGGGTCACCATGGGAAGAGAGGTTGAACCCTAGTAGCCTCTTGAAAAGTGGAAGTACCTGAACAAGCTGGATGAAGCATTTGGCTTCATGTGCATCCACATCTCCAGGGAGCTACTCTTCCATATTGATGGACTGAGAACTCAAAATGAAGTATGGGGGAAGCTTGAATCCTTGTTTGGAAAGAAATATGAGCTAAGGAGACATATCCTAGAGAATGATCCGATAGCACTGCAACACAACAACTTCGAAACTATACAACAAATTTTCTCTAAATTCAAATCTCTTGGCATGCAATGCAAGCAGTGCGGGATTCAAAAGAAGTATGAGAAATTGATTCTTTCAATTCTGAGAAAACTTGGCCCATAATTCTCAGTGTTCGTATCCACCTTTCACTCTAGGAGACTAACAAATCCTCATTATCGAATGTCATCCCTTAATGCCTTCACATAATATCTAATACAAGAACAAGATAAGTTGATACATATGGGAGCCCTTGGAGCCTCCCCAAATCAAGCTCTCTTGGCTAGTGAGACAAAGAATGTGCAGGAAAGGAGGAAGAAGAAAGGACAAGAGAAGAGAAAAATTGAATTTGAACCTAAATAAGAGTTTGATCCATTAAATGAAGCCTTGGTCTCTAAGAAGGATAAACATCAAAGTTTTGACAAGGAAAATTGCTCCTACTATAAGAAATGAAAGAATACAAAGAAAGGTTGTGTGAATAAGACCATAAATCAGATGTCAAGACTCCTTGAAAAAAAAAAAATTCCCTTCTTGAAGGCGCAAGGAAAGCTGATTCTAGAGACAAAACTTAATATCATGAGAGATGTCTTGCACTAAAGGCTGGATTTTTGAAATATCATGCCTTCATCATTGATTCAGGAGTCTCCAATCACATGGTTGCATCCAAAGAATCATTCTCTTCATTACAACTTATGATGGTACAAGTATTCACATGGGAGATAACACTCAAATCTAAGCTAAATGGAAGGGTTCAATCAAATTAGAGCATGGAGTGTTCAAGAATGTCCTCTATGTTCCCTCCTTAGCAACAAATTTGGTGTCTATATATCAAATGACTCTAATAGGATCACCAAATAGAGTTGTATTTGGTTATGAATTAGTGGAGATCTTAGATATCTCAACTGGGAAGTTGATAGAGAAAGGTGTTCCAAACCATGTCTCAAATGCATATGAATTCTCACATTTTCTACCATACTCAGGTCGAGTGCAATCTCAACCACTATTTGAAAGGGAAGGTAAATTCATCCTACCTAAACCTTGTGCATATGATAATGTTTCCATTCATGTTTTAGATTCAGAATATAATGTAGGGGACCAAGTTGAATCAGCTTATAAAATTGAATATTAAGTTCAATCGGATCCAAATCCAATCCCTACTCCCAATCATGGGCGTAAATAGGCTCAAAAGGTTATTGAGGCTGCTGGGAACATGACTAGAGATTCATTTGATAAGAGAAGAACAAGATCTCAGTTTAAAAAAGAGAGCCTTGTTCTATTTCAAGAAAAACCACTTATCCCAGATAGGTGCTACAAAATCCCAAAGAGATGCTTCATGATGGTAAGATTTGATAAACAATTCTGCTCACTGAAGAATAAGGTGACATTGGATCATGTCACTCAAATTGACAAATTTGAAGGAAAAATCTACATGGAAAATCCTAAGGGGTACACTAATTCTCTCTTGACATGTAAGCTAAGGAATCAATTGTATGGGATCAAGAAAGGCCCTAAGGTGGAATCCTAAGTTCAATCCTTTCATATTGTCAAAGATGTTCAAAAGAAGCAATATTGTCTACAAAAGAAACAACATTTCTTCTTCTATCTGTCATCAAATTGGAAGAAGGTGGAGGGGTTCACATGCACATCACCAAGAAACTAGTGCACAAGGACCATCACACTGTATTATTGCTCCACTGAGATGCATACTTCAGAAAATTTTCACAAGTCCTTTTACTTAGGAATAAATTTTCTCTTGGTGTGAAGGCTTGATTCTGTTATTGTTCCTAGTTTTTCCTGCTTATTTTGAGGGGGTGTTTTTCCCATGAGGTTTTCCTGATTTCCTCGGGTTTTTAAGCAATTATTTTTTCTTTCAGATTGTATGGGTGACCTTTGATCTTAGTTTCTTGGGACCATGTTTTCCAAGTTAGGATTAAGGGGGGTGTTAGGATTAATTAATTAATCCTCCCTTGACCACCATAGACTATTTTTATTTTCCTAGCTTAGGAGGTCATTGCAACTTCACTAGTTCCATGGGGGACTCATCTATGGCCCACCTAACACTTAATGTTCATGTTTGCATGATTTTAGGAGATCCGTAGACCAATCCCTATAATTTAGGAACCCACTTTGAGTGCCACTACCAATCACCAGCAGTTGACCCTAGTCGGTGTTCAATTAGGTCACAGTTATGCTCTGATTCCCATCAGTTAGTTCACCTTCAGTCATATTAGTGCCAATTTGTATGATTTAATGGAGGTTTGGAATATCTTCTCACCTACCTAGATCAATTAACTTATTCTGAATTGATTTAGTTGACCAGAGTTGCATTAGAAATCTCTAGTGGTGATTTTCCCACTCTGAGTTAGCACTGGAGTCAGTCCAGGTTGTGAATTCGAATCCTACATAAGGAATTTGAATTATCCTATTTGTAGTTCTCCATTGTATCTCATACAGGTTAATCATAATTCATGTAATTTTGTGTTGACAAATTTGGTCTCCATGTGTGTGAAATTTTCCATGAATGTTTTTATTACTTTACACTGAATTGTTCTCTCTTCTGCAACCTTCTTTCCAGAGTGAATTCATTCAGGCCTAAGGATCCTAAGCTTTGAAAAATTAAACAATGCCAAACATAGATCTCAATTCAATAAATTATATGAGATAGTTGGTCCATATATGGAACTAAAGGCATCATTACCTCTCCATTAGATCCATAGGCATCGACACCTTGACCAGTAGAGTTATAGGAATCACTATCTCTCTAAGGAAAAAATGTAGACTTCATAGAAGCATAGATATCTCCCTGAATATTTATCTCAATCACTTTGACCTCCTTTTCTAGAACTAAGATGAGTGGATTAGGATATCATGGATGGTTAGCTCATTGAGGAGGAGAGGGTGGTCGGTCGATCGGTGGATAAGTTGGATATGGTGGTCGGTCCATCGGTGGATGAGTTGGATATGGTGGTTGGCCAACTAGGGTTGGAGCACGAACTAGTGGCCAATTCTCATGATGATGAGTAGGATGAGGAGGATGATATCCACCATCATCTGACAAAGAGGAAGACTAACTACCATGGATATCCCTCATAGAAACTAGAAGGCTAGATGCACCAAAAATATGACACGTCAAATCCCTCATATCATGAGGAGTATTGAAAGCTGGGATTTCACATACATTCAAGAATATAGTAAAGCACATACATAGCCATCAAATACAAGTATTGGGAAGGGACGTCCAATCCATCTTTCTATTCATCTTTGATGCTTATTTATACATTATGAGATAGGTTGGAGCGGTTGTACCCGCTCCAACTACTCATTTGTTAATATCTCTTTAACTATAAAATTATACAAACATGATGACATTAAGGAAGGAAAGTAGCCCCCTCTACATCTCCCCCACAAACAAAAATTTTCTTCATCCCGAAGAGATCAAAGAAATATGCATCAACATCCTGGGTCTCTGCTACTAGTGAAGTAGTCCTCACTATGCATCAACCATGCATACCGGTTTGCATAGGTAACTCAGCCGCAACAGCCACCAGCTTGATAGGAAAACACATGTGTACAAGGCTCTATTGTGACTGGTTACTCTTCAGCCTCCATCTTCAATCTGGCAGTAGTCCATCGAAGTCTCATCCTCTCACAACAATGTTCGACTATCCACAACGAGGTATTTCAATTTAAAGCGTCACCCTGGCTCATCTGACTGACATCTCCATCGGTTCAGGCATGCGGGGCCTTTTGGCTCTTCGACTTTCTATGCCATTTCTCTATCTTCTAGCTTTTTGATGTCACAACCTAGGAACAGTTTCAGCATTTTGATAATGAGGGGTACATTGTCATCATGTCTCATTGGAGCACTTTGCTGTCTAGGTGAATGATATCTGCTTGAATGTGATTGTCATCTTTTAAAATAACTGCAAGATTGTGTGATGCCTTCTTATGTGCATGATCTTGGTCGTGACCCACTACTTGTAGTTCGACTAACTTAACATGACTCAACTTACAATGGTTGGAAATAGACCAACTTTATTTACATAAAATGGAGGGGATCGCTTGCCTCTATTGAGACTCACGTTTAACCCCCTCAAAATTCATCAATTACCTTTACAAAGTTAACTTGACCATGTGAAACCCTCGACCATATATCTACAACATTGGCCTCAATCATATTCAAATTAACTCGACCGAATTTTATAGACTCAACCAAATGACTACATTTTATGGCCTATCCATTTGATGGCCTCGAGAAAATATATCATCGACCATATGGATTTCCCACTATATTTTTACATCAGATTTATTTTTACATATCCTTTTTCAAACAACTCATCGACCAACTTAACAAATAAAAATTTAAATGACCAATAAAACGTTTTCTTCAATCGAATAGAATAGGAACAATAACTATTTACTAGGTATAGAAAAGTAACCAGCTGTCATCTTTACACGTTTAATCCTCATGCATGCTATATCTGGTCGACTAGTTGAGGTTTGATTCTTTGGCTGATTGTCGGTGCCCACAAATAGATATGTGAGGTGATTGTCACGAGTTTGTGTCAGTTCCTTCAATATTGAAGTGCACAACTTATCTCAATGTCACGACCCCAACATTCATTGCAATCTTTGATAGGTTCATTGATGTGATTGTTCAGTACATTGCTCATCTTTAGAATTTCTTGCATCTCCATTATCACCATTTATATAATTGTAGTCGATGGTCAAAAAGGTCGACATTAGTCGGTTGCATCCATGGAGCATTAGTTGGTTGTATCAGGCGGTTGCATCCGTGGAGCATTAGTTGATTGTAGTGGTTGAGCAAATATTTGTGTGGGCTTGGTCGAGCAGGTGCATGCCTATCGAGATCCCTGACGGTGACACTTTTCACAACAATTCAGGTCAATGTAAATATGGTCGAATCTTCTTGTTAATCAACATAATTATCGCATTAGTGGCTAAATTGACAGGATACAATGCTAATGAGAAGTGAACTGATGGGATAAGTCGACAACCTTTTAATTCTTCATGATTATTCATGTTGTTATTCTCTTAATGAACAACTTATTTTGATTAACTTTTTATCGCAGCTGACAGAGTGATGGGCTACTGGTGGCTCATGGTCTGATTTCTTATTTGGCTGCTTGATCGTTCTCTTGTAGGTTGATTTCCATGGGCATATGCACAAATTATTCTGTGTTACTCTCACCAACAGGAAGAAGGTTGCACCATGATTATTGTTATTGACCATGATTGTTGTTATAAATTTAAAACTTGAGCCATATCAACCATACACACTGAATTTTTAGTCTATCCATAAGCCTTTCTCTCGAAGGTAACTAAGATATTCTACCCATGCATCCGATTCTCTGAACCAAATGAGATAGATTTTGATTAGTCGAATCTGCCTCTCTTCTTTCATGTAATACAGTATATCATCGATCTCTTGATTTGAAATGGTGTCTGGGGAAGCGAAGGCAATCCTGCGAATCTCATTGACTTTGTTCACAATCTCATGATGAAAACATTGTTTCAGCAATCTATAGGCGTCCCTAAATGCATTGGGCCATGTTTCAAGATAGGGAAAAATCGTAGGGAAGTGGATGTACAAGAAATGAATGTCACTTCGCCCGCCGCTGTAATTGAAGACATACCTCTCGGCCTTCATAGGCGATGGCAGGAGAACGAATATCTTGAGAGAATGATGAGGAAATTGCGAGACGTAGATTAAATCATCTCTGCGATTGTTCTCCATCCACATACAGTTCATAAATTGCATGTCTTCGTCATCGCGCATAGATCTTACATTGTCTTGAATTGATTGTAAAATTGATTGATACATAATGTTTTATTTCTTATGAAATTATGACATGTCTTCATAGTCATGGTCCGAGATCATACGCTTGGCTACTCTCCAATGGGAATTACATAAATTTCGATGAGGAATTCTTTGAAGTACTTTTTCATGGGCTCCAAAAACTTCATCCCGGAATTCTTTGTATGCTTCTACATCTCTCTGATAAATGTCGTTTGACCAGTTCTACGTCCATCAACAATATCTTCTATCGCTACAATTATCTCCAACAAAAACCATGCAAGTGACTCCAATTAAAAAAAAAATTAAGATACCTCAATTGCCTTCGACCGACGAAAGTTCTGTATCATACAAAAACCCATATGTGACCACTTTGTTGCTTTGCACAATATAGCAGTGCACTCTGTGGAAACATCATGCTTCCTCAATCTTTACGTAGCATCCATAGTCAGCTCCTTTTTCGATAACAATATTTAAGCTTCTCATTACAGGTATTTTTCGATAGCAGTCTTCTTTTGATCCATGAACACACACAAGCAGTCTTTAAGTTTCTCTTCTCCTTGTAGGTCTTCTTTGTATCTTACACTTTCCTTCAAGTTAGAGCCACCCCACTCGCTGCTACTGTCACCCAGCCGAGTGAAGGAGGCAACGACGCCAGATGTTGAAAGCTGGGCTTTCACATACATTCAAGAATACAGTAAAGCACATACACAACCATCAAATACAAGTATTGGGAAGGGACATCCAATCCACCTTTTTATTCATCTTTGATGCTTATTTATACATTATGAGATAGGTTGGAGCGGTTGTACCTACTCCAACTACTCATTTGTTAATATCTCTTTAAATATATAATTGTACAAACATGATGACATTTAGGAGGGAAAGTAGGCCCCTCTACAAGGAGCAATCCTCCATAACTCTATTAGGTCAGGGCCTTGCATGATCTTCAAAACCCCTATAGGGTGAACTCCCTATTGAACCAATTGTGAAGGAAACTTGTCTACCACATCCTCTTGAAATCTAGCATCCAGATAGTGTCAAATGTAATTGGGTCTAAGCAATTGAGGCAACTTAGGATCATCCATATCCTTATCTACCTACATTGTTCAAGGCCCCTCCCCATCATAGGTGCTAATATCTGCAAAATATATAGTACACAACATTAAGTAGACAATTTCATTAAACATTTTAATAAAACAATTTAAAGAAAAAGTTATAATGAGTTTCATTTGCATTAAGTAAGACAATAAATTACAACTAGACTACAAGGACAATTTTAGCGTGAATTTTTCACAAAAAAAATATTTTTCATTTTCTATTTTTTCAAATATTGAATCACCTAAATTCCATATGATTAAATTTTTTTACTCTAAAAATCACCAAAAATGTTGAAAAAATATACAAAATCCTTATAAATTGAAGTATATTTTTAATAAATATTGCAAAATATTTTATAATACAACATTTGATAATTAGTAAGATTCGCCAAGGTTTCTACACTTTAAGAAAAATATGGATCCTTTAAATTTACCCTTGAACTAGATTAATTTAAATATAACGCTAATATTACCTCTATCATATAGTGTCTCTTCCCTAATTAAAAAGAGGTTGTGACATCCTCTCCATTCCAACCCCATGTAAGGATATGGCACAAGGTACAATGTATTATCATCCTCAATGGATAGTAACTCCAATACCTCTAAGGTGATCCTCATTGGGAAATTTGGTTGGACCCTATTGGGAAGCATCTATTGGCACATATGCATTTGTACCTTGGTCATTTCTATAGGAGGGAAGTAGTCAAATGTTTCCTTTGTGACTAGATACCTCTAAAAAAAAAACATTTGAAGCAAAAGGGAATTTGACCCTCCTCTCAAACATAATGTGCATGACATCAATCTAGATCAAATAAAACTACCACAAAAAAATGGTTGACCACCTAATGCATCTAGGTCTCTAGACTAAAGAATCTACATATTACAATAAAGGGTAATTAATTTGTTTCCCACTGGCAATGAAGTGCACCACCATCTTAATCGAAAGAGAGGAATTTAACATCCTCCACATTGAAAGAACCAATACATAGTTGTCCTCCAAAGACCTGAAAAAGAGAAGTTTTAAGGACTCGGTCACTACTACATCTTTGATAGTGCACATGTTGAATATCTGTTGTGACACCAAGTGGGAATGAAAGAACCAGGAAAAATTATTCCCTCTCTTGGATATCCCAGTGATGAAGTAAATGTCCTTTTCTATGGCTAAAACCACATATCAAAACCAAAATGAACGGCATGTCTATGTTGATCCCAATGACGGATCAATTGAATCAAAGGAGATGAGTTCCCCTATACAGATGTAGCCTCCTGATAGAAATTCACGAGGTCAAAAAACCTCAAGTGGTGTTGTGTCTATGTTGTAATGCGCCAATGGTAGAAGTCTCTCTCCCTCTCACTATCCTCCCATTCTTGTACAACGTTGTACATGTCTATATGCACCTACTACTCATATTGTACCTCTCAGCACTAACATCTCTGATTCACATATAACTTTCATTAGTTTAGTAAATAAACACAAACATGTACTATAGTAAAGAACATTAAATATTTCATTAAGAGATCATTTTATTTATTAATATCAAACAATATTTTTTTCTTGTAATAAATGAATTTAACAAGTGGTGCGCCTATATAACAATTAAGAACCACTCACGGTGCTCTTTTTAATATAAGTACACCATGGATAGTTTGATACAATAATATCAATGCACCAAATACATAAATGAAATAAACAATCTATAAAAGAACATTGAAACCTAGTGTAGTACAAATGACATAAGCCGCACCATCAATGGTGTGTTACATTGAACTTAGCGCACAAGGTGTTGAAATATCACTTGAAAAAATGTAAAACTTTTGCCCTTTTAAACATTACTACACCAGTGCTATTGGGAACAAAAACACATAGTAGATAGCGCACTTGATACTAAAATGCACAACCATTATTTACAAAATGTTAAAAATTGTTGCATCCATAATTAGGCAACATTGGTTTGGTATGAATAAGTTTCCACACTATACATAGTGCGCACAAGTATTTAGAATGTATCGTAATCGATTCAACTCTTTGTGAAAATTATAGGGAAAGGGGTAAATGTATTTTTTTAATGGTCAAGCCAGTGGATATGTTAAACATAGTTGCACTAACATGGCAGTTCCTATGATTTATAACAGCAGATTGGTTAATGTGGTGAATATTACAATATTTGTTTTTTTCAATGTGATGATGCATATTAAAATCTATATAGAATTAGTTAGACAATGCTCTAGGTGATTACAAGAACCAGTGCATTACTATAATTGCATTACTATAATTGACCACACCATTCATGATTCTCTATGATTTGTAAAACACACCGACAACGGATGATGTGACAAATGTTTTTACTTTTATTTTTAGCGGTGCATCCTAAAAAGTATAGTGCGCCACCAAAATAGTGCACTATAATTGGCAGTGTGCTATACATTAATGATAAATCATTCTCAATACACATTGCCAATTTACTATGGTGAAATGTCTATCACATTGTGAGATGAACAACTTGAATGCACTGTGCATAATTTTTTTATTTTTTGACAAAAATGAAAATAAAGGTGAATTTTCATTTTCTATCCACAAAAAAATCATTTAGAAGGTAACAAAGACATTACTTATACATTTGCGCATTAGGGAGGAATGGTTGCAATGTAGATGAAAGTTCAAATTTTTCCCAATGTTCGGAAATTTTTTAAA
>LPNX010089369.1:3258-23856 GCA_001517045.1 Pseudotsuga menziesii | reverse complement strand
GTTGGGCTTAAAGGGGGTGACAATATTTTGGAATGTCTCAAAAGTTTGCATGAACGCTTGTTGATCAAATTGGCATCCAAATTTATGATCAAATTTGAATTCTAAGAAACTTCTCGAAAGGGAAACTCCGTCGTGCGGTTTCAACAGGGTTGGGCTTGAAGGGGGTCAAAATAGCTTGAAACGTCGCGAAAGTTGGCGTGCATGCTTGTCTATCCAATATGCATCCAAACATATGATCAGGTTTAAATTCTAAGAATCTGGTCAAAGCTGAGACTGCATCATGCATTTTTTTTAGGGTTTGGCTTAAAAATGGCGAAAATAGCTCTCAACATCGTGAAAGTTGGCATCCACTCTTATTTTCCAAATGCGAATTTCAATCTATGATTAAATTTTAATTTTGAGAAATTAGTCAAATGTGAAACTTCGTTGTGCGTTTTGCTAAGGCTGGGCTTAAAGGGGGTGAAAATATTTTGGAATGTCTCAAAAGTTTGCATGCACGCTTGTTGATCAAATTGAAATCCAAATTTATGATCAAATTTAAACTCTAAGAAACTGCTCGAAAGGGAAACTACGTCGTGCGGTTTCAATAGGGTTGGGATTAAAGGGGCTCAAAATAGCTTGAAACGTCGTGAAAGTGGGCGTGCATGCTTGTCTATCCAATATGCATCCAAACATATGATCAGGTTTAAATTCTAAGAATCTGGTCAAAGCTGAGACTGCATCATGCAGTTTTGTTAGGGTTTGTGTTAAAGACGGCGAAAATAGCTCTCAACATCGTGAAAGTTGGCATGCACTCTTATTTGGCAAACACAGATTTAAATCTATGATTAAATTTTAATTTTGAGAAATTAACCAAACGTGAAACTTCGTTGTGCGGTTTTGCTAAGTTTGGGCTTAAAGGGGGTGAAAATATTTTGGAATGTCTCAAAAGTTTGCATGCACACTTGTTGATCAAATTGGCATCCAAATTTATGATCAAATTTAAATTCTAAGAAACTGCTCGAAAGGGAAACTCCGTCGTGCGGTTTCAACAGGGTTGGGCTTAAATGGGGTCAAAATAGATTGAAACGTCGCGAAAGTTGGTGTGCATGCTTGTCTATCCAATACACATCCAAACATATGATCAGGTTTAAATTCTAAGAATCTGGTCAAAGCTGAGACTGCATCATGAAGTTTTGTTAGGGTTTGGCTTAAAGATGGAAAAAATATCTCTCAACATCGTCAAAGTTGGCATGCACTCTTATTTTCCAAATGCGGATTTAAATCTATGATTAAGTTTTAATTTTGAGAAATTAGTCAAACGTGAAACTTCGTTGTGCGGTTTTGCTAAGGTTGGGCTTAAAGGGAGTGAAAATATTTTGGAATGTCTCAAAAGTTTTCATGCATGCTTGTTGATCAAATTGGCATCCAAATTTATGATCAAATTTAAATTCTAAGAAACTGCTTGAAAGGAAAACTCCATCGTGCGGTTTCAACAGGGTTGGGCTTAAAGGGGGTCAAAATAGCTTGAAACGTCGCGAAAGTTGGCGTGCATGCTTGTCTATCCAATATGCATCCAAACATATGATCAGGTTTAAATTCTAAGAACCTGGTCAAAGCTCAGACTGCATCATGCAGTTTTGTTAGGGTTTGGCTTAAAGAAGTTGAAAATAGCTCTCAACATCGTGAAGGTTGGCATGCACTCTTATTTTCCAAATGCGGATTTAAATCTATGATTAAATTTTAATTTTGAGAAATTAGTCAAAGGTGAAACTTCGTTGTTCGATTTTACTAAGGTCGGGCTTAAAGGGGGTGAAAATATTTTGGATTGTCTCAAAAGTTTGCATGCATGCTTGTTGATCAAATTGGCATCCAAATTTATGATCAAATTTAAATTCTAAGAAACTGCTCGAAAGGGAAACTTCGTCGTGCGGTTTCAACAGCGTTGGGTTTAAAGGGGGTCAAAATAGCTTGAAACGTCGTGAAAGTTGGCGTGCATGCTTGTCTATCCAATATGCATCCAAACATATGATCAGGTTTAAATTCTAAGAATCTGGTCAAAGCTAAGACTGCATCATGCAGTTTAATTAGGGTTTGGCTTAAAGATGGCGAAAATAGCTCTCAACATCGTGAAGGTTGGCATGCACTCTTATTTTCCAAATGCGGATTTAAATCTATGATTAAATTTTAATTTTGAGAAATTAGTCAAAGGTGAAACTTCGTTGTTCGATTTTACTAAGGTCGGGCTTAAAGGGGGTGAAAATATTTTGGATTGTCTCAAAAGTTTGCATGCATGCTTGTTGATCAAATTGGCATCCAAATTTATGATCAAATTTAAATTCTAAGAAACTGCTCGAAAGGGAAACTTCGTCGTGCGGTTTCAACAGCGTTGGGTTTAAAGGGGGTCAAAATAGCTTGAAACGTCGTGAAAGTTGGCGTGCATGCTTGTCTATCCAATATGCATCCAAACATATGATCAGGTTTAAATTCTAAGAATCTGGTCAAAGCTAAGACTGCATCATGCAGTTTAATTAGGGTTTGGCTTAAAGATGGCGAAAATAGCTCTCAACATCGTGAAGGTTGGCATGCACTCTTATTTTCCAAATGCGGATTTAAATCTATGATTAAATTTTAATTTTGAGAAATTAGTCAAGCGTGAATCTTCGTTGCGCGGTTTTGCTAAGGTTGGGCTTAAAGGGGGTGAAAATTTTTTGGAATGTCTCAAAAGTTTGCATGCACGCTTGTTGATCAAATTGGCATCCAAATTTATGATCAAATTTAAACTCTAAGAAACTGCTCGAAAGGGAAACTCTGTCGTGCGCTTTCAACAGGGTTGGGCTTAAAGGGGGTCAAAATAGCTTGAAACATCACGGAAGTTGGCGTGTATGCTTGTCTATCCAATATGCATCCAAACATATGATCAGGTTTAAATTCTAAGAATCTTGTCAAAGCTGAGACTGCATCATGCAGTTTTGTTAGGGTTTGGCTTAAAGATGGCGAAAATAGCTCTCAACATCGTGAAAGTTGGCATGCACTCATATTTTCCAAATGCAGATTTAAATCTATGATTAAATTTTAATTTTGAGAAATTAGTCAAACGTGAAACTTCGTTGTGCGGTTTTGCTATGGTTGGGCTTAAACGGGGTGAAAACATTTTGGAATGTCTCAAAAGTTTGCATGCACACTTCTTGATCAAATTGGCATTCAAATTTATGATCAAATTTAAATTCTAAAAAACTGCTTGAAAGGGAAACTCCGTGGTGCGGTTTTGACAGGGTTGGTCTTAAAGGGGGTCAAAATAGCTTGAAACGTTGCGAAAGTGGGCGTGCATGCTTGTCTATCCAATATGCATCCAAACATATGATCAGGTTTAAATTCTAAGAATCTGGTCAAAGCTGAGACTGTATCATGCATTTTTGTTAGGGTTTGGCTTGAAGATGGCGAAAATAGCTCTCAACATTGTGAAAGTTGGCATGCACTCTTATTTTCCAAATGCGGATTTAAATCTATGATTAAATTTTAATTTTGAGAAATTAGTCAAACGTGAAAGTTCGTTGTGCGGTTTTGATAAGGTTGGTCTTAAAGAGGGTGAAAATATTTTGGAATGTCTCAAAAGTTTGCATGCACGCTTGTTGATCAAATTGGCTTCCAAATTTATGATCAAATTTAAATTCTAAGAAACTGCTTGAAAGAAAACTCCGTCATGCAGTCTCAGCAGGGTTGGGCTTAAAGGGGGTCAAAATACCTTGAAACGTCACGAAAGATGGTGTGGGTGCTTGTCTATCCAATATGCATCCAAACATATGATCAGGTTTAAATTCTAAGAATCTGGTCAAAGCTGAGACTGCATCATGCAGTTTTGTTAGGGTTTGGCTTAAAGATGGCAAAAATAGCTCTCAACATCGTGAAAGTTGGCATGCACTCTTATTTTCCAAATGCGGATTTAAATCTATGATTAAATTTTAATTTTGAGAAATTAGTCAAACGTGAAACTTCGTTGTGCGGTTTTCCTAAGGTTGGGCTTAAAGGGGGTGAAAATATTTTGGAATGTCTCAAAAGTCTGCATGCACATTTGTTGATCAAATTGGCATCCGAATTTATGATCAAATTTAAACTCTAAGAAACTGCTCGAAAGGGAAACTCTGTCGTGTGGTTTCAACAGGGTTGGGCTTAAAGGGGGTCAAATAGCTTGAAACATCGCGAAAGTTGGCGTGCATGCTTTTCTATCCAATATGCATCCAAACATATGATCAGGTTTAAATTCTAAGAATCTGGTCAAAGCTGAGACTGCATCATGCAGTTTTGTTAGGGTTTGGCTTAAAGATGGCGAAAATAGCTCTCAACATCGTGAAAGTTGGCATGCACCCTTATTTTCCAAATGCGGATTTAAATCTATGATTAAAGTTTAATTTTGAGAAATTAGTCAAACGTGAAACTTCGTTGTGCGGATTTGCTAAGGTTGGGCTTAAAGGTGGTGACAATATTTTGGAATGTCTCAAAAGTTTGCATGCACGCTTGTTGATCAAATTGGCATCCAAATTTATGATCAAATTTAAATTCTAAGAAATTGCTCGAAAGGGAAACTCTGTCATGCGGTTTCAACAGGGTTGGGCTTAAAGGGGGTCAAAATAGCTTGAAATGTCGCGAAAGTTGGCGTGCATGCTTGTCTATCCAATATGCATCCAAACATATGATCAGGTTTAAATTCTAAGAATCTAGTCAAAGATGAGACTGCATCATGTAGTTTTGTTAGGGTTTGGCTTAAAGATGGTGAAAATAGCTCTCAACATCGTGAAAGTTTGCATGCACTCTTATTTTCCAAATGCGGATTTAAATCTATGATTAAATTTTAATTTTGAGAAATTAGTCAAACGTGAAACTTTGTTTCGCGGTTTTGCTAAGGTTGGTCTTAAAGGGGGTGGAAATATTTTGAAATGTCTCAAAAGTTTGCATGCACGCTTGTTGATCAAATTGGCATCCAAATTTATGATCAAATTTAAATTCTAAGAAACTGCTCGAAAGGGAAACTTCGTCGTGCGGTTTCAACAGGGTTGGGCTTAAAGGGGGTCAAAATAGCTTGAAACGTCGCGAAAGTTGGCATGCATGCTTGTCTATCCAATATGCATCCAAACATATGATCAGGTTTAAATTCTAAGAATCTGGTCGAAGCTGAGACTGCATCATGCAGTTTTGTCAGGGTTTGGCTTAAAGATGGCGAAAATAGCTCTCAACATCGTGAAATTTGGCATGCACTCTTATTTTCCAAATGCGGATTTCAATCTATGATTAAATTTTAATTTTGAGAAATTAGTCAAACGTGAAACTTCGTTGTGCGGTTTTGCTAAGGTTGGGCATAAAGGGGGTGAAAATATTTTGGAATGTCTCAAAAGTTTGCATGCACGCTTGTTGATCAAATTGGCATCCAAATTTATGATCAAATTTAAATTCTAAGAAACTGCTCGAAAGGGAAACTCCGTCGTGTGGTTTCAGCAGGGTTGGGCTTAAAGGGGGTCAAAATAGCTTGAAACGTCGCGAAAGTTGGCATGCATGCTTGTCTATCCAATATGCATCCAAACATATGATCAGGTTTAAATTCTAAGAATCTGGTCAAAGCCGAGACTGCATCATGCAGTTTTGTTAGGGCTTGGCTTAAAGATGGCGAAAATACCTCTCAACATCGTGAAAGTCGGCATTCACTGTTATTTTCCAAATGCGGATTTAAATCTATGATTAAATTTTAATTTTGAGAAATTAGTCAAACGTGAAACTTCGTTGTGCGGTTTTTCTAAGGTTGGGCTTAAAGGGGGTGAAAATATTTTGGAATGTCTCAAAAGTTTGCATGCACGCTTGTTGATCAAATTGGCATCCAAATTTATGATCAAATTTAAATTCTAAGAAACTGTTCGAAAGGGAAATACAGTCATGCGGTTTCAACAGGGTTGGGCTTAAAGGGGGTCAAAATAGCTTGAAACATCGCGAAAGTTGGCGTGCATGCTTGTCTCTCCAATATGCATCCAAACATATGATCAGGTTTAAATTCTAAGAATCTGGTCAAAGCTGAGACTGCATCCTGCAGTTTTGTTAGGGTTTGGCTTAAAGATGGCGAAAATAGCTCTCAACATCATGAAAGTTGGGATGCACTGTTATTTTCCAAATGCAGATTTAAATCTATGATTAAATTTTAATTTTGAGAAATTAGTCAAACGTGAAACTTCGTTGTGCGGTTTTGCTAAGGTTGGGCTTAAAGGGGGTGAAAATATTTTGGAATGTCTCAAAAGTTTGCATGCATGCTTGTTGATCAAATTGGCATCCAAATTTATGATCAAATTTAAATTCTAAGAAACTGCTCGAAAGGGAAACTCCGTCGTGCGGTTTCAACAGGGTTGGGCTTAAAGGGGGTCAAAATAGCTTGAAACGTCTTGAAAGTCGGTGTGCATGCTTGTCTATCCAATATGCATACAAACATATGATCAGGTTTAAATTCTAAGAATATGGTCAAAGCTGAGACTGCATCATGCAGTTTTGTTAGGGTTTGGCTTAAATATGGGGAAAATAGCTCTCAACATCGTGAAAGTTGGCATGCACTCTTATTTTCCAAATGCGGATTTAAATCAATGATTAAATTTTAATTTTGAGAAATTAGTCAAATGTGAAACCTCGTTGTGCGGTTTTTGCTAAGGTTGGGCTTAAAGGGGGTGAAAATATTTTCGAATGTCTCAAAAGTTTGCATGCACGCTTGTTGATCAAGTTGGCATCCATATTTATGATCAAATTTAAATACCAAGAAACTGCTCGAAAGGGAAACTCCGTCGTGCGGTTTCAACAGGGTTGGGCTTAAAGGGGGTAAAAATAGCTTGAAACGTCGCAAAAGTTCGCGTGCATGCTTGTCTATCCAATATGCATCCAAACATATGATCATGTTTCAATTCTAAGAATCTGGTCAAAGCTCAAACTGCATCATGCAGTTTTTTTAAGGTTTGGCTTAAAGATGGCAAAAATAGCTCTCAACATCATGAAAGTTGGCATGCACTCCTATTTTCCAAACGCGGATTCAAATCTATGATTAAATTTTAATTTTGAGAAATTAGTCAAACGTGAAACTTCGTTGTGCGGTTTTGCTAAGGTTGGGATTAAAGGGAGTGAAAATATTTTGGAATGTCTCAAAAGTTTGCATGCACGCTTGTTAATCAAATTGGCATGCAAATTTATGATCAAATTTAAATTCTAAGAAACTGTTCGAAAGGGAAACTCCGTCGTGCGGTTTCAACAGGGTTGGGCTTAAAGGGGGTCAAAATAGCTTGAAACGTCGCGAAGGTTGGCGTGCATGCTTGTCTATCCAATATGCATCCAAACATATGATCAGGTTTAAATTCTAAGAATCTGGTCAAAGCTGAGACTGCATCATGCAGTTTTGTTAGGGTTTGGCTTAAAGATGGCGAAAATAGTTCTCAACATCGTGAAAGTGGCATGCACTCTTATTTTCCAAATGCGGATTTAATTCTATGATTAAATTTTAATTTTGAGAAATTAGTCAAATGCGAAACTTCGTTGTGCGGTTGTGCTAAGGTTGGGCTTAAAGGGGGTGAAAATATTTTGGAATGTCTCAAAAGTTTGCATGCACGATTGTTGATCAAATTGGCATCCAAATTTATGATCAAATTTAAATTCCAAGAAACTGCTCGAAAGGGAAACTCCGTCGTGCGGTTTCAACAGGGTTGGGCTTAAAGGGGGTCAAAATAGCTTGAAACGTCGCGAAAGTTGGCGTGCATGCTTGTCTATATACTATGTATCCAAACATATGATCAGGTTTAAATTATGAGAATCTGGTCAAAGTTGAGACTGCATCATGCAGTTTTGTTAGGGCTTGGCTTAAAGATGGCGAAAATAGCTCTCAACATCGTGAAAGTTGGCATGCACTCTTATTTTCCAAATGCGGATTTAAATCTATGATTAAATTTTAATTTTGAGAAATTAGTGTAACGTGAAACTTTGTTTTGCGGTTTTGCTAAGGTTGGGCTTAAAGGGGGTGAAAATATTTTGGAATGTCTCAAAAGTTTGCATGCATGCTTGTTGATCAAATTGGCATCCAAACTTAGGATTAAATTTAAATTCTAAGAAACTGCTCGAAAGGGAAAATCCGTCGTGCGGTTTCAACAGGGTTGGGCTTAAAGGGGGTCAAAATAGCTTGAAACATCGTGAAAGTTGGCGTGCATGCTTGTCTATCTAATATGCATCCAAACATATGATCAGGTTTAAATTCTAAGAATCTGGTCAAAGCTGAGACTGCATCATGCAGTTTTGTTAGGGTTTGGCTTAAAGATGGTGAAAATAGCTCTCAACATTGTGAAAGTTGGCATGCACTCTTATTTTCCAAATGCGGATTTAAATCTATGATTAAATTTTAATTTTGAGAAATTAGTCAAACGTGAAACTTCGTTGTGCGATTTTGCTAAGGTTGGGTTTAAAGGTGGTGAAAATATTTTGGAATGTCTCAAAAGTATGCATGCACGCTTGTTGATCAAATTGGCATCCAAATTTATGATCAAATTTAAATTCTAAGAAACTGCTCGAAAGGGAAACTCCGTCGTGCAGTTTCAACAGGGTTGGGCTTAAAGGGGGTCAAAATAGCTTGAAACGTCGCGGAAGTTGGCGTGGATGCTTGTCTATCCAATATGCATCCAAACATATGATCAGGTTTAAATTGTAATAATCTGATCAAAGCTAAGACTGCATCATGCAGTTTTGTTGGGGTTTGGCTTAAATATTGCGAAAAAACGCTCTCAACATCGTGAAAGTTGGCATGCGCTCTTATTTTCCAAATGCGGATTTAAATCTATGATTAAATTTTAATTTTGAGAAATTAGTCAAACGTGAAACTTCGTTGTGCAGTTTTGTTAAGGTTGGGCTTAAATGGGGTGACAATATTTTGGAATGTCTCAAAAGTTTGCATGCACGCTTGTTAATCAAATTGGCATCCAAATTTACAATCAAATTTAAATTCTAAGCTCAAAAGGGAAACTCCTTCGTGCGGTTTCAACAGGGTTGGGCTTAAAGGGGGTCAAAATAGGTTGAAACGTCGCGAAAGTTGGCGTGCATGCTTGTCTATCCAATATGCATCCAAACATATGATCAGGTTTAAATTCTAAGAATATGGTGAAAGCTGAGACTGCATCATGCAGTTTTGTTAGGGTTTGGCTTAAAGATGGAGAAAATAGCTCTCAACATCGTGAAAGTTGGCATGCACTCTTGTTTTCCAAATGCGGATTTAAATCTATCATTAAATTTTAATTTTGAGAAATTAGTCAAATGTGAAACTTCATTGTGCGGTTTTGCTAAGGTTGGGCTTAAAGGGGGTGAAAATATTTTGGAATGTCTCAAAAGTTTGGATGCACGCTCGTTGATCAAATTGACATCCAAATTTACGATCAAATTTAAATTCTAAGAAACTGCTCGAAAGGGAAACTCCGTCGTGCGGTTTCAACAGGGTTGGGCTTAAAGGTGGTCAAAATAACTTGAAACGTCACGAAAGTTGGCGTGCATGCTTGTCTATCCAATATGCATCCAAACATATGATCAGGTTTACATTCTAAGAATGTTGTGAAAGCTAAGACTCCATCATGCAGTTTTGTTAGGGTTTGGCTTAAAGATGGCGAAAATAGCTCTCAACATTGTGAAAGTTGGCATGCACTCTTGTTTTCCAAATGCGGATTTAAATCTACGATTAAATTTTAATTTTGAGAAATTAGTCAAACATGAAACTTCGTTGTGCGGTTTTGCTAAGTTTGTGCTTAAAGGGGGTGACAATATTTTGGAATGTCTTAAAAGTTTGCATGCACGCTTGTTGATCAAATTATCATCCAAATTTATGATCAAATTTAAACTCTAAGAAACTGCTCGAAAGGGAAACTCCGTCATGCGGTTTCAACAGGGTTGGGCTTAAAGGGGGTCAAAATAGCTTGAAACGTCGTGAAAGTTGGCGTGTATGCTTGTCTATCCAATATGCATCCAAACATATGATCAGGTTTAAATTCTAAGAATCTGGTCAAAGCTGAGACTGCATCATGCAGTTTTGTTAGGGTTTGTCTTAAAGATGGCGAAAATAGCTCTTAACATCGTGAAAGTTGGTATGCACTCTTATTTTCCAAATGCGGATTTAAATCTATGATTAAATTTTAATTTTCAGAAATTAGTCAAACGTGAAACTTCGTTGTGCGGTTTTGCTAAGGTTGGGCTTAAAGGGGGTGAAAATATTTTGGAATGTCTCAAAAGTTTGCATGCACGCTTGTTGATCAAATTGCCATCCAAATTTATGATCAAATTCAAATTCTAAGAAACTGCTCGAAACGGAAACTCTGTCATGCGGTTTCAACAAGGTTGGGCTTAAAGGGGGTCAAAATAGCTTGAAACGTCGCGAAAGTTGGCGTCCATGCTTGTCTATGCATCCAAACATATGATCAGGTTTAAATTCTATTAATCTAGTCAAAGCTCAAACTGCATCATGCAGTTTTGTTAGGGTTTCGCTTAAACATGGTGAAAATAGCTCTCAACATCGTGAAAGTTGGCATGCACTCTTATTTTCCAAATGCAGATTTAAATCTATAATTAAATTTTAATTTTGAGAAATTAGTCAAACTTGAAACTTCGTTGTGCGTTTTTGCTATGGTTGGGCTTAAAGGGGGTGACAATATTTTGGAATGTCTCAAAAGTTTGCATGCACGCTTGTTGATCAATTTGCCATCCAAATTTATGATCAAATTTAAATTCTAAGAAACTGCTCGAAAGGGAAACTCCGTCGTACGGTTTCAACAGGGTTGGGCTTAAAGGGGGTCAAAATAGCTTGAAACGTCACGAAACTTGGCGTGCATGCTTGTCTATCCAATATGCATCCAAACATATGATCAGGTTTAAATTCTATGAATCTGGTCAAAGATGAGACTGCATCATGCAGTTTTGTTAGGGTTTGGCTTAAATATTGCAAAAATAACTCTCAACATCGTGAAAGTTGGCATGCACTCTTATTTTCCAAATGCGGATTTAAATCTATGATTAAATTTTAATTTTGAGAAATTAGTCAAACGTGAAACTTCGTTGTGCGGTTTTGCTAAGGTTGGGCTTAAAGGGGGTGACAATATTTTGGAATGTCTCAAAAGTTTGCATGCACGCTTGTTGATCAAATTGGCATCCAAATTTTTGATCAAATTTAAATTCTAAGAAACTGCTCGAAAGGGAAACTCCGTCGTGCGGTTTCAACAGGGTTGGGCTTAAAGGGGGTCAAAATAGCTTGAAACGTCGCGAAAGTTGGCGTGCATGCTTGTCTATCCAATATGCATCCAAACATATGATCAGGTTTAAATTCTAAGAATCTGGTCAAAGCTGAGAGTGTGTCATGTAGTTTTGTTAGGGTTTCACTTAAACATGGCGAAAATAGCTCTCAATATCGTGAAAGTTGGCATGCACTCTTATTTTCTAAATGCGGATTTAAACGTATGATTAAATTTTAATTTTGAGAAATTAGTCAAACGTGAAACTTCGTTGTTCAGTTTTGCTAAGGTTGGGCTTAAAGGGGGTGAAAATATTTTAGATTGTCTCAAAAGTTTGCATGCACGCTTACTGATTAAATTGGCATCCAAATTTATGATCAAATTTAAATTCTAAGAAATTGCTCGAAAGGGACACTCTGTCGTGCGGTTTCAACAGGGTTGGGCTTAAAGGGGTTCAAAATAACTTGAAACGTCGCGAAATTTGGCGTGCATGCTTATCTATCCAATATGCATCCAAACATATGATCAGGTTTAAATTCTAAGAATCTGGTCAAAGCTGAGACTGCATCATGCAGTTTTGTTAGTGTTTGTCTTAAAGATCACGAAAATAACTCTGAACATCGTGAAAGTTGGCATGCACTCTTATTTTCCAAATGCAGATTTAAATCTATGATTAAATTTTAATTTTGAGAAATTAGTCAAACGTGAAACTTCATTTTGCGGTTTTGCTAAGGTTGGGCTTAAAGGGGGTGAAAATATTTTGGAATGTCTCAAAAGTTTGGATGCACGCTTGTTGATCAAATTGGCATCCAAATTTATGATCAAATTTAAATTCTAAGAAACTGCTCGAAAGGGAAACTCCGTCGTGCGGTTTCAACAGGGTTGGGCCTAAAGGGGGTCAAAATAGCTTGAAACGTCGCGAAAGTTGTCGTGCATGCTTGTCTATCCAATGTGCATACAAACATATGATCAGGTTTAAATTCTAAGAATCTGGTCAAAGTCGAGACTGCATCATGCAGTTTTTTTAGGGTTTGGCTTAAAGATGGCGAAAATAGCTCTCAACATCGTGAAAGTTAGCATGCACTCTTATTTTCCAAGTGCAGATTTAAATCTATGGTTAAATTTTAATTTTGAGAAATTAGTCAAACGTGAAACTTCGTTGTGCAGTTTTGCTAAGGTTGGGCTTAAAGGGCGTGAAAATATTTTGGAATGTCTCAAATGTTTGCATCCACACTTGTGGATCAAATTGGCATCCAAATTTATGATCAAATTTAAATTCTAAGAAACTGCTCGAAAGGGAAACTCCGTCGTACGGTTTCAACAGGGCTGGGCTTAAAGGGGGTCAAAATAGCTTGAAACGTCGCGAAAGTTGGCGTGCATGCTTGTCTATCCAATATGCATCCAAACATATGATCAGTTTTAAATTCTAAGAATATGGTCAAAGCTGAGACTGCATCATGCAGTTTTGTTAGGGTTTGGCTTAAAGATGGCGAAAATAGGTCTCAACATCGTGAAAGTTGGCATGCACTCTTATTTTCCAAATGCAGATTTAAATCTATGATTAAATTTTAATTTTGAGAAATTAGTCAAACGTGAAACTTCGTTGTGCAGTTTTGTTAAGGTTGGGCTTAAAGGGGTTGAAAATATTTTGGAATGTCTCAAAAGTTTGCATGCATGCTTTTTGATCAAATTGGCATCCAAATTTATGATCAAATTTAAATTCTAAGAAACTGCTCGAAAGGGAAACTCCGTCGTGCGGTTTCAAAAGGGTTGGGCTTAAAGGTGGTCAAAATAGCTTGAAACGCCACGAAAGTTGGCGTCCATGCTTGTCTATCCAATATGCATCCAAACATACGGTCAGGTTTAAATTCTAAGAATCTGGTCAAAGCTGAGACTGCATCATGTAGTTTTGTTAGGGTTTGGCTTAAAGATGGCGAAAATAGCTTGAAACGTCGCGAAAGTTGGCGCGCATGCTTGTCTATCCAATATGCATCAAACATATGATCAGGTTTAAATTCTAAGAATCTGGTCAAAGTTGAGACTGCATGATGCAGTTTATTTAGGGTTTGGATTAAAGATGGCAAAAATAGCTCTCAACATCGTGAAAGTTGGCATGCACTCTTATTTTCCAAATGCGGATTTGAATCTATGATTACATTTTAATTTTGAGAAATTAGTCAAACGTGAAACTTCGTTGTGCGGTTTTGCTAAGGTTGGGCTTAAAGAGGGTGACAATATTTTGGAATGTCTCAAAAGTTTGCATGCACGCTTGTTGATCAATTTGGCATCCAAATTTATGATCAAATTTAAATTCTAAGAAACTGCTCGAAAGGGAAACTCCGTCGTGCGGTTTCAATAGGGTTGGGCCTAAAGGGGGTCAAAATAGCTTGAAACGTCGTGAAAGTTGGCGTGCATGCTTTTCTATCCAATATGCATCCAAACATATGATCAGGTTTAAGTTCTAAGAATCTGGTCAAAGACAAGACTGCATCATGCAGTTTTGTTAGGGTTTGGCTTAAAGATGGCAAAAATAGCTCTCAGCATCGTCAAAGTTAGCATGCACTCTTATTTTCCAAATGCGGATTTAAATCTATGATTAAATTTTAATTTTGAGAAATTAGTCAAACGTGAAACTTTGTTGTGCGGTTTTTCTAAGGTTGGGCTTAAAGGAGGTGACAATATTTTGGAATGTCTCAAAAGTTTGAATGCACGATTGTTGATCAAATTGGCATCCAAATTTATGATCAAATTTAAATTCTAAGAAACTACTCGAAAGGGAAACTCCATCGTGCGGTTTAAACAGCGTTGGTTTTAAAGGGGGTCAAAATAGCTTGAAACGTCGCGAAAGTTGGCATGCATGCTTGTCTATCCAATATGCATCCAAACTTATGATCAGGTTTAAATTCTAAGAGTCTGGTCAAAGCTGAGACTACATCATGCAGTTTTGTTAGGGTTTGGATTAAAATAGCGAAAATAGCTCTCAACATCGTGAAAGTTGGCATGCACTCTTATTTTCCAAATGCGGATTTAAATCTATGATTAAATTTTAATTTTGAAAAATTAGTCAAACGTGAAACTTCATTGTGCAGTTTTGCTAAGGTTGGGCTTAAAGGGGGTGAAAATATTTTGCAATGTCTCAAAAGTTTGCATGCTTGTTGATCAAATTGGCATCCAAATTTATGATCAAATTTAAATTCTAAGAAACTGCTCGAAAGGGAAACTCCGTCGTGCAGTTTCAATAGCGTTGGGCTTAAAGGGTGTCAAAATAGCTTGAAAGGTCGCGAAAGTTGGCGTGCATGCTTGTCTGTCCAACATTGATCCAAACATATGATCAGGTTTAAATTCTAAGAATCTGGTCAAAGCTGAGACTGCATCATGCAGTTTTGTTAGGGTTTGGCTTAAAGATGGCGAAAATAGCTCTCAACATCGTGAAAGTTGGCATGCACTCTTATTTTCCAAATACGGATTTAAATCTATGATTAAATTTTAATTTTGAGAAATTAATCAAACGTGAAACTTCGTTGTGCGGTTTTGCTAAGGTTGGGCTTAAAGGGGGTGACAATATTTTGGAACGTCTCAAAAGTTTGCATGCACGCTTGTTGATCAAATTGGCATCCAAATTTATGATCAAATTTAAATTCTAAGAAACTGCTCGAAAGGGAAACTCCGTCATGCGGTTTCAACAGGGTTGGGCCTAAAGGGGGTCAAAATAGCTTGAAACGTCGCGAAAGTTGGCGTGCATGCTTGTCTATCCAATATGCATCCAAACATATGATCAGGTTTAAATTCTAAGAATCTAGTCAAAGTCGAGACTGCATCATGCAGTTTTGTTAGGGTTTGGCTTAAAGATGGTGAAAATAGCTCTCAACATCGTGAAAGCTAGCATGCACTCTTATTTTCCAAATGTGGATTTAAATCTATGGTTAAATTTTAATTTTGAGAAATTAGTCAAACGTGAAACTTCGTTGTGCAGTTTTGCTAAGGTTGGGCTTAAAGGGGGTGAAAATGTTTTGGAATGTCTCAGAAGTTTGCGTCCACACTTGTGGATCAAATTGGCATCCAAATTTATGATCAAATTTAAATTCTAAGAAACTGCTCGAAAGGGAAACTCCGTCGTGCGGTTTCAAAAGGGTTGGGCCTAAAGGGGTTCAAAATAGCTTGAAACGTCGTGAAAGTTGGCGTGCATGCTTGTCTATCCAAAATGCATCCAAACATATGATCGGGTTTAAATTCTAAGAATCTGGTCAAAGCTGAGACTGCATCATGCAGTTTTGTTAGGGTTTGGCTTAAAGATGGGGAAAATAGGTCTGAACATCATGAAAGTTGGCATGCAATCTTATTTTCCAAATGCAGATTTAAATCTATGATTAAATTTTAATTTTGAGAAATTAGTCAAACGTGAAACTTCGTTGTGCGGTTTTGCTAAGGTTGGGCTTAAAGGGGGTGACAATATTTTGGAATGTCTCAAAAGTTTGCATCCACGCTTGTGGATCAAATTGGCATCCAAATTTATGATCAAATTTAAATTCTAAAAAACTGCTCGAAAGGGAAACTCCGTCGTGCGGTTTCAACAGGGTTGGGCTTAAAGGGGGTCAAAATAGCTTGAAACGTCACAAAAGTTGGCGTGCATGCTTGTCTATCCAATATGCATCCAAACATACGATCAGGATTAAATTCTGAGAATCTGGTCAAAGCTGAGACTACATCATGCAGTTTTCTTAGGGTTTGGCTTAAAGATGGCGAAAATAGCTCTCAACATCGTGAAAGTTGGCATGCACTCTTATTTTCCAAATGTGGATTTAAATCTATGATTAAATTTTAATTTTGAGAAAATAGTTAAACATGAAACTTCGTTGTGCGGTTTTGGTAAGGTTGGGCTTAAAGGGGGTGAAAATATTTTGGAATGTCTTAAAAGTTTGCATGCACGCTTGTTGATCAAATTGGCATCCAAATTTATGATCAAATTTAAATTCTAAGAAACTGCTCGAAAGGGAAATCCGTCGCGAGGTTTCAACAGGGTTGGGCTTAAACGGGGTCAAAATAGCTTGAAACGTCACGAAAGTTGGCGTCCATGCTTGTCTATCCAATATGCATCCAAACATATGATCAGGTTTAAATTCTAAGAATCTAGTCAAAGCTGAGACTGCATCATGCAGTTTTGTTAGGGTTTGGCTTAAAGATGGGAAAATATCTCTCAACATCGTGAAAGTTGGCATGCACTCTTATTTTCCAAATGCGGATTTAAATTTATGATTACATTTTAATTTTGAGAAATTAGTCAAACGTGAAACTTCGTTGTGCGGTTTTTGTAAGGTTGGGCTTAAAGGGGGTGACAATATTTTGGAATGTCTCAAAAGTTTGCATGCACTATTGTTGATCAAATTGGCATCCAAATTTATGATCAAATTTAAATTCTAAGAAACTGCTCGAAAGGGAAACTCCGTCGTGCGGTTTAAACAGCGTTGGGCTTAAAGGGGGTCAAAATAGCTTGAAACGTCGCGAAAGTTGGTGTGCATGCTTGTCTATCCAATATGCATCCAAACATATGATCAGGTTTAAATTCTAAGAATCTGGTCAAAGCTGAGACTGAATCATGCAGTTTTGTTAGGGTTTGGCTTAAAATAGCGAAAATAGCTCTCAACATCGTGAAAGTTGGCATGCACTCTTATTTTCCAAATGCGGATTTAAATCTATGATTAAATTTTAATTTTGAGAAATTAGTCAAACGTGAAACTTCGTTGTGCGGTTTTGCTAAGGTTGGGCTTAAAGGTGGTGAAAATATTTTTGAATGTCTCAAAAGCTTGCATGCACGCTTGTTGATCAAATTGGCATCCAAATTTATGATCAAATTTAAATTCTAAGAAACTGCTCGAAAGGGAAACTCCGTCGTGCAGTTTCAATAGCGTTGGGCTTAAAGGGGGTCAAAATAGCTTGAAACGTCGCGAAATTTGGCGTGCATGCTTGTTTATCCAATATGCATCCAAGCATATGATCATGTTTAAATTCTAAGAATCTGGTCAAAGCTGAGACTGCATCATGCAGTTTTTTTAGGGTTTGGCTTAAAATGGCGAAAATAGCTCTCAACATCGTGAACGTTGGCATGCACTCTTATTTTCCAAATGCGGATTTAAATCTATGATTAAATTTTAATTTTGAGAAATTAGTCAAACGTGAAACTTCGTTGTGCGGTTTTGCTAAGGTTGGGCTTAAAGGGGGTGAAAATATTTTTGAATGTCTCAAAAGTTTGCATGCACGCTTGTTGATCAAATTGGCATCCAAATTTATGATCAAATTTAAATTCTAAGAAACTGCTCGAAAGGGAAACTCCGTCGTGCGGTTTCAACAGGGTTGGGCTTAAAGGGGGTCAAAATAGCTTGAAACGTCGCGAAAGTTGGCGTGCATGCTTGTCTATCCAAGATGCATCCAAACATATGATCAGGTTCAAATTCTAAGGATCTGGTAAAAGTTGAGACTGCATCATGCAGTTTTGTTATGGTTTGGCTTAAAGATGGCGAAAATTGTTGAAAAACTGAGTTTTACTGCTTGCTGGTTTAAATGAACAATTTGTGTTTTTCACTTCAGCCGGTTTTGCATAGGCTTGAAGCTACTTAAAATTTTGCCGAACAATTTTAAACACACAGTAAAAAATTACTAACAGGCTGAAAACAAATGCATGCACACCATAAATTTAACTCAGAGATTTTTGTCTAATCAGCCCTGGAAAAACCCCCACGGGGAAAACCAGTCAGAGAGAGAGAGAGAGATTTATTTCTTCAGCAAAATATATGACAGAAAATACAGTGGGAATATTACTTATCTCCCCAACAGATTTTTATCTCAAAAATCTGATCACTGTGCACAGCAAAACACCAGTCGTACACTTAAATTTCTGTGCATTAAAATTTGCAGACCGTACAGCAATAAAACCCAGCCGTACCTCCTCGAAAACAGTGCAAAATAAATGCAGCCGTACCTCGATTTCTGTGTAGCAGTTAAAGACTGACCGTACCTCAATTTTTGTGCAGCATTTATGAATACCGTACTCTACAGGCCGTACCACGATTTCCTGAGCATTAAATGCAGACTGTACGGTGCATTAAATGCAGACCGTACTCTTCCTCGATTCCTGTGCAATAGTACCAGCAATAAATGAAGGTAGAAGCTCCTCGATTTCTGTGCATTAAAATGGTCTCTCTTCCTGGAAAAATCGTGCCCCTGCTCAGCTCTTTCTCTTTCTCTCCGGCGCTCTTCTTCTCTCCTCAAAAATGAAAAAGTGAAGAGACCTTTTGCCTCCCTCGTGCTTTTTGTTTACCCTAAGTGAGTTTCTCAATCCAATGGTGGAGAAAGAATCAATCCAATGGATGAGATTGATTGAGAGTGAAAATCACTTTTATTTATTTCTCATAAATAAAATCACTCACCCACTTAAATTTATCAAAAAGTGACTTTATTGTTATAAAGTCTCATTAAGTGACTTTTAATGTGAGGGTCACCTTTTTCCCTCTTAAAGTGACTTTAGGAAAAAATTAAAGTCACCTAGGGAACATCTGCCTAGGTACAAAAATCAACACTCCCTCTTACCGAGGAAGGTGTTCCGTACCACTCCCAACTTATCTCTAAAGAAGACGAACTTACCCCTCCCCAAAGACTTCGTCAAGATGTCAACTACCTGCTCATCAGTGGAAATATGCCGAAGCTCAACTGCCCCTCTCTGAACGTAATCTCGGATGAAATGGTATCTGATCTCTATGTGCTTTGACCTGTCATGGAACACTGGATTCTCAGAGAGCTGAATGCAACTCTGATTGTCGCAGTAGATCACCGTAGGCCTAAGCTCCTGATCAATCAAATCTACCAAAAGCTTGCGAAGCCACAGTGCTTCACAAGTAGCCTGACTGGCTGCTATGTACTCAGCCTCAACAGTACTCAATGCAACGGATCTCTGTTTCCAGTTGAACCACGACACTGCTGCCGAGCCCAAACTGAAACAACAACTGGAAGTGCTCTTCCGATCCCGCACGCAACCTGCCCAGTCTGAATCTGTAAAACCAACCAATCCGACTCCATTCGAACCCCTGTAGTCCAGACCATAGTCCACTGTCCCTGCAAGATATCTCAAAATGTGCTTTGCAGCTGTCCAGTGCACACTCCTAGGCTCAACCATGAACTGGCTAAGAGTGTTCACCGCAAAGCACAAATCTGGCCTGGTGTTGACCAGATACATCAACGAATCAATAAGCTGACGATATAGTGTGGGATCCACCAACTGGCCCTCGGAAGCATGGAGTTGCTTCCAATTGGTGATCATAGGTGTACTCATAGGCCTGCAGTCCTCCATCCTAAATCTCCTCAGAATATCAGCTGCATACTTTCCCTGTCCCAGGAAAATATGCCCAGGCTCCTGCCAAACCTCCATCCCCAAATAATAGTGCATCAGCCCAATATCGGTCATCTCATACTCCGAAGCTAAGTCTCTCTTGCAGTGTGCAATGAGATGCTCAGCACCTGTGATGAACAGATCATCAACATACAACAAAAGAATGAGCGACTCCCCCCCAACCACAATGAAGTAAAGGTTGGGATCAGCCTCACTCTTCTGAAATCCCATCGATGTCAAATACTCATCTATGCTGGAGTACCAAGCTCTAGGAGCTTGCTTTAGCCCGTACAAAGCTTTCTTCAACCTGCACACATGAGAATCCCTCCCATGTATCTCGAATCCCTGTGGCTGCTCTAGATATACTTCCTCCTGCAGAAGACCATTGAGAAATGTGGTCTTCACATCCATCTGGTGGATCCTCCAACCCATCTCTGCTGCTATAGAAATCACTGCCCTGATAGAAGAATATCGTGCAACTGGAGCAAAGGTCTCATCATAATCGACTCCCTCAACCTGTGAGAATCCTCGAGCCACAAATCTAGCCTTGTAATTCTCTACGCTGCCATCCGCAGCATGCTTTACCTTGTAAAGCCATCTGGAAGTCACAACTGACTTCCCCTCCGGTCTCGGTACTATCTCCCACGCATCATTCTTCATGATGGAATGGTACTCTTCCATCATGGCATCTCTCCAAACCGGATGCTGGGTAGCCTCCTCAAATGTAGATGGCTCAGAGTCATGAAGGCATGCACCAAGAGCCATATCATCCCTAACCACACCAAGCCTCTCAGGCTCCACTACTGCCCTGATCCTCTCCCGGGGTCTACCAACTGCCTCAGCATCCTTCAAGGTCTCCTGAAGCCACTTAGGCTTCCTCTTCCTTGAAGGCTGCTCCTCCTCATCTGAAGAAGTCCCGGTACCAGAATGTCCTAAACCCAGAGGACCAGTAACTGAAAATCCTGTGCCTACCGATGCTGT